>JALIZH010013735.1:0-166993 GCA_030522465.1 Rhipicephalus appendiculatus | reverse complement strand
GCACGAATAAAACCGTTAAACATATTCCGACGGCTGCATTTGGACTCTGACGCTGGCGTTCTAAACACCATATTACAGGAGCATAGCTGAACAGGTGATACAAAATGTGCCGCACACAAGCTCGCACATCTACAGCCATGCTTTCTGTCAAGCAGGGTATAAAACGATTGACGTGTTTGCCACAATGCCGACGATTTCCACTAGAAATTCCATCCAGCAATCCTGCACGTTGAACCGCATGGAACGTTTTCACAGCACTTGCTGAGTGACGTCGTCGACGCGCCACTCAATGTACTATAGATGCCGATAAGCAATTCAATCATATAGCACCCACACACAGTGACACGGCTATGTAGCATAAAACACTGGGGAAATTTTGAATGTATTACATCTCATCACTACTGATACCAAATCGGAGAACGATATTATACTGATAAAATGAAATGCTTACGCGCTCAATCGCATAATGTGGTTAGACGAAGACTCCAGCGTTTACGAAATTTTCGTCATGGATGTGAGCCTGCGATGCATTCATCATGAAGGAAGATATGACGCGCACGTGCAGGTACAAAAAAGAGAACACGTGGTTTACGTTGTTTTGTTCTCTTCTGTTGAGCCCATGTCTGCATGAATTACTTTCTGTTATGATGAATCCCTATAAACTAGATGGACTTTCTGTCATTGCAATGGCTGTTCGCTATACTAAAAGGGAAGTTTCCTCTTGAAAAGTGCGGGTAATTATCTTAGGGCTCCCCTCAAAATATCGCTCTGGCTAGAAGGACAGCAGACATTGCCAACGTAAAAACGTTAAATCACCTAAAATTCAGTCCAGGAGCAGTCAAGCGCGGGAATGTCTATACTATGGTGGCCCAAAGGACCAGCATGTGATGTGCGTACGGTTTGAATGACGTTTTTATTGACGCTAAATAAAAAAAACAGAATGAAGGCACCATTGCTGACCTGGTGCATCGTTCACACCAACTGTTTCTGACACATGTGGTCACAGTAAGCTCAGATGCAAAGCTATCCAACTGTTCTAAAACCCTTCAAGAAATACAGTGTAGAAAAAGAGCCATTTGGGCTTGTTCATATTTGTTAATCTTAATGCCACACCTTGCGCGCATTAAGAAACGGGGACCAAGGAAGACAAAATTGGGCCTGTGTTGTCGTTTTTTGCGCCTTTGTCCCTATTCATTAGTGTGTCCCCTTTTTGCATGAATATGTGCGAGAAATACGTATCGTGAATTAAATGCATTTTCGCGGCTTTGCTGGGTATATGGCTAGTTTATGTGCCTGAGTCACATTTTGGGCTACAAGAACGAGGACGCTGCTGTATTCGTGAGGGGATAGCTAAGCATGGTGTGCACTGTTAAGTTATGATTGTTTCTCTCTACTATGAATATCCAATGCTGCTTGATAATTCACGGATGTCAACAAGGCAACGCTGAAACCGGCATTCACTGGAACTCCTAGAGTGTCGCTGCATCCAATAGGAGCAGCAATATGTGTTTATCGCAACAGCACAAAAATAATGGCAGTGTACAGTCTGTTTCACACTTAGGGGAAATCTCGGAGTGCATGACATCGCGATGCGGCCAGCGCTGTCGTGGCGCGCCTGCAGCAACTCGCGCGTGCGCAGGCATTTGAGGGGCGTAATGTTGACCCGCGTCGTCTGCTACGGTGGAACGCGACTGTACAGCCGACGCAACGCGTGCCATGTGCTCCGAGATTTCCCCGCCTCAGTGTGAAACAGACTGTACTGGTTAATAAATATGACCAAGGCAGCTGCAGGTATTATGTTTTAAAAACGCAGCAAGATAAATGCTCAAGTTGCGATGTACCCCATATATTTTATTTGCCTGGATTGTTTCAGAATAACTGTGTGATGTCTTAACAAAAAATATTCTGACCACGCAGTTCAATATTTACAATAATGGTATTCAGCTTTAAGCAAATTTATGCCGGAAACAACAATTTATCAATCTTACATTTTTTTCACACACACTTTTTAGGACCAAGAACTATTTTTGAGAAGCTGTTTGCAACGTTCTAACCAATCTCCAGGCCATAAAGAGCGGAAAGCGAATAATTCTGCGCTGGCAACTTGTCTGCTGTACGCTGCACGTGAGAAACATTCGTGTGCTGGCAGCGGACAAGCAGTGCACGTTTGGGAACGCGGTGCTTCCGCTCGGGTATTTACCAGTACGCTGCCATATGTGAGACAGTGAAGTGCTACTACTCTTACTATACAGATGTTTCTACGTGACACCGCTCAAAGATCACAATTAGTCCAATACAGCAATGTATCTAGGTAAACATATTTGGCCTTTAATAGATGTCTCTCACTGACGTCACTGATAGAGCCGCGTTGATGTTTTCTTCGTTATTCACGCAGAGAGACCCAATGAAATTTCAGTTAAATCCTTGTCACACTGACGATGGTTAATCGCCGTATGATTATACTGCTCTGACGTCATCTAATCCTCCATACAGGAGCCATGTCGTGCGTTGATGACGTCACGTGCAAGCGTTCAATACTGAAAAAATTAAAGCCAGTTTCAGCAGAGCTGGCAAGCAAGCGTCACCACCTCGCGAATGCAGATTGAGTTCCTTCTCCTTTGGACTTTTTTCTTTTCATCTTTATTTCTTTCTCAAAGTATTTCTATATTGCCCTCTCTCCTTTTTTTCTCTCCTCCTAACCCTGACACGATTCCTACTCACCTTCATTTTCCCACCCTTGCTATGCTTTGCTTAGGGCGCCGTGATTTGGAAGGTTATTCGTGATTTCGGACATTTCGTGATTTCGGAGTTAACTCCGAAGGGTGTTTTTCGGAGTTTACACTCTAAGAAAAAAGTCGAGTATTTTGGGAGTATTTCTCCCTACACAACAATAATCGTGATCTGGCTTGCTCGCGTTTCCTCTCTTGAAACCCCGGCTCTCGGCACATTCCTGTCAAGAATGCTATGTCACGCCGATAACGCGCGCGGCGTTCGTGACCGGAAAGTGCCGGGACGGCGGTGATAACGCCAGGAAAGTACGCGGGGTAGATGACGATTATAGTTGTGTAGCAAAAAGACACCCTTTTTACTTGATTATTTTTTAGAGTGTATGTTTTCTTAACCACCAACTCTGCGAAATTCGGAATTTCAATTTGGATCATTCGTGTGCGCACAGACCGACTCTTGTGTCTACGTTCTATAAAAAACCGCGTTTCCAGTGTCTGCCAGTGCATTTCAGCGCGCTGGGTTATACTGGAAACGCTGTAAGTGTGTACCAGTGTACTACAGCGCCCTGGAAGACACTGGGACACACTGTACAGCATGACCAGTGCCTTACAGCGCGCTGGCAGGCACTGGTCACGCTGGGAACACTGGTGACACATTGAAAGAAACTGGGCACGCTCGGTGGACTTTCTACAAGACTTCATAGTGGATCGCGAGATGTCGAGCGTAAAATTTACCAAATATTTTCAAAATTTTATTCTATTGTATGTGCTACACATATATAGCTTGAGTTTTAGTTAGGCGACGGATGTGCGCGTACGCTAAAGCAATCATATGTCGAGCACGCGCCTGCACTTTCCCTGAAGTGTGATCGAGTGTCGCTAACGTAGTTTATAAACCGAATCGAAAGAACTGATCTCTCACAACACAGTATGACAGTAGTATTAGTCTGATAATCTATATCAACCTACTCTGGCAGTCAGTCGTTCCGGATCGTACCGCAGGAAAGCCGCACGTCACTGGCAGCATTTAGTCGCTGCAACGCCCAATCTCGGCGTTTTTAGCTTGTGATTTGTGTAGTCGAAAGTGGAAATATGACCTCGCTTGGGTCAGTAATGACCGAAACTACATTTTAACGGTTTTTAGACTATTTGTAATTAAATATCCATGATCTTCACAGCGACCGTGGCTCACGAAGTAAGGCCCTAAGCCTAATGAAAGTTTCGGCTAGAGTGAACTACTGCCGCTGTAGTACGCGGAACGTAAACAAGTAGGACATAAAATATTTGCATACGGGTGACGAAAACTGCGCAGATAAGTGTTGCGGCAAAACGTGCCAGATAGACGTTCTGATCGAAGGCAGCCCATGACAAACAAACAATCTCCTATTAGGTTGGCGCGAACATAAAGAGACAAAAATCTGCGTTTCTAAGCGAGAAGGTAAAAATATTGGATACCGGAATTGATTGTAACATGCAGAAAAAAAAATCCACAGAGTGTCGTCTTTCACGTGTGGCGTAGCGGCTAACGTGTCAGACTCAAGAAGTGTTGGGCGCCGAGGTGGTGGGCTCGACTCCTGCGCACTTAATTTTTTTATAAGATTTTTTTTGTTTTTTCTTTGTCGCAGTACTCGTGTTTCAGCCTTAGTTACGATGTGGGCATGAACAAAGTTTTTAAAAACTCTTTACAAGCCCGATTTCAGCCGATAACCGGTGTCCCAGTGAGCAGCGCGCCAGCGTCTAGCGTCCCAGTATCCAGCGCCACACTGGTCCAATAATCAGGTATGGCACTGGGACAGCGCCACTGGGTTTTCCAATGGGGTGACATCGACCTTAACTCAGCTGTTCAGAATTCGAAGTATTAAGAACCCTAGCTGGCATCTCTTACTGGCTTAGACACTGTTCTATTGCAACTTTCTTGCATGTCAGATAACCATATATAAATTGTCCTAGTCCTGATCTCTTCATAGGTGACCACATTTCGCCAAGGAATATTGCGTGGTCGAATTCGAGCCGTTTCGTTATGGTGTGAATACCAGTGATTCATGAATTTTAATGTTTAGCAACTTTTCGGTGTCAGACGGCACATTAGGTGAAACCACACCGCGAATCATTTCCGCACAACTACCCAGTGATTAAAATGCTCTTAACAATGAAGATTCAGCAAGAGAAACCATATCGTCCTTGTGCCCCTGAATTATCCTAGGCTTTCGCTCTTTATAGGCGCCTGGGGGGGCCATCGGACGAGGACCTTTATCTATTTCCTGGTTTAACGCGCTTTACTTTCGCAACAATAAGCGGCAGTGAGTCACGTATCTGTTTTGTAATAAACTATGCAAGCGCCTTTTATCTTGAAAGAAGCTGGGTTCTTAGTATGTAATCCTTATGAAAAGCAACGCAGATGGTGCCAGACAAAGAAAAAAACAAACCCTTCATTCTGCTTCGTTTGTTTCTTAGAAGTATAGAAGCCTTCGTTATTTCGTAGTGCATGAACTTTCGTTCTTTAGTAGTATAAAAACGCGTCGATTTCGAGTAGTTGCAGCTTCGGCCAGGTCTGACAGGTTGTGAGAATTTTAAAACAAAAATGATAGCTGGTATGCGACTTCGTGATGCACTTTTGTTTGCTGTCCTTATAAAAGTGGCGCATTGTGGAGGGTCACAAAGTAGACGAAGAAATTATATCGAAGACATCACAGTGGTAAGTTTTTCTAGTAGTTGCTACAGTGTCTGCATGAAATACAGTTTTCAGTATTCAGCTGACTGCAAATTTTTCACATCAGGTTCGTCCCAAATAGTACCCGCTAATACAAAACTGGTACCCAACTGTTTTATTGAATGCAGGCGAAGGGCCAGTGGTATATTGAACTATGATACACTGCGCTGGATCGTCGCTTGAAAAGAATACCATAATATTTAGTCATAACATTGGCAGTGGGGCATCCATTGTCAAATATTATGGGCATAAGTCATATATTCCAGAATATTGGTTCGTTGGACTACTTGGTCATATATTTGTAAAAGGTAAAAAACAGCGCGACGAAGGCGTAATATAAGCGAAGAGACAAACAGGACGAGCACTGCCTAACAAGTGAAGTTGTCACGCAACATGAAGGTAAATAGGCGGGAAAGCACGGCACGTGGAACTTCTTGCTTTTAGTCACGATCAATGGACAGAAGCTCTCAGTCCTTAAGATTGTAATCGTGCGAATATATTAGGGACATACGAGATAGTTAATCTCTTCTTGGCTCAGCGTTACAGATGGTTCGCTTACGCGGGTACCGCGCCTTTCATTGATAGCAAAAGCATCGACTATCAGGCGGCTGTACATGCTCGTGTATCTTCCTATAACCTTGCAGTTCCCGGACTCTGGTGTGCACTTGCACGTGCTGCAGTGGAGTGCCATGTTGCTGCCTCGTTTTAGACGATGATTCACTCTAAAAACTGCGGAGGGTATCGCAGGAGTAATAAGGCCGATTTATTCTTCAGAGTGTTCTTCTACTCTCCGAAAGCATCGCATGGAGTGAAAGCATTGTTCACTCTCTATGAAATGAGAGAGTGAAAGGGCCTTATACTCTACCTCGCTCTGAGAGAGTGGAATGCCCATTTACTCTTCAGGCAGGAGAGAGTAAAACGCGGTTATACTCCTGCTCCTGACCTATATATTGAAGCGCCGGCACATCACGAGTGATGACCAATTCTTAATAACCACACATATATGCAGTAAAGAGTATAATATTTGTTTGTTGTGACGTTGGAGACGACTAATAAAAAAGAACAGCGTTTCCAGCGCCTCCCATGTGAATTACAGCACAATTGAAGGCACTTGGAACTCTTAATATCCGCGTTACTAGCTTAAGATTTGTGTAGTTAAATAAGCGAATATGACCTCATTGAATCGGTCACGATCGAAACTAAATTCAAGCGGTTATTGCATTATTCGTATATCAATAGGCATTCATGTTTTTCGCTACGAAACAGAACCTGCTGTCGTAAGCCTAATGTATACGGTACGGCTACCGTGAAGTATTATGGCTGTAGTCGCGGAACGTGAACAAGAAGAACCGAAAATGGGTCCAAGGGGGTGAAGAAAACCGAATCGTTCAGTGTGCAGTTGAGAAGTGCGATGTTTCCGACACCGAAATGACTAACCGCTTAGCGAGTCAGTGCGAACGCCGTGCATATCTTCAGTAACGCTGATCTATATTTACTGCAGAACGTGTCAGATTGACGTTCCGATCTCGCGAAGCACAAAACGAACACATGAACTACAGTCCGTTTGGTTGTCGCACGCGCGGAGACACTCAAATCTGCGCTTCTAAACAAGGAAATGAAGACAGATCTTGGACATTGCTTACAACATGAAGAAATAAAAGCTCACACGCCTTCTTCCAGCGTGGTGTAGTCGGTAACGTGTCCGCTTCGCAGTCAGATGACCGTCTAACGGTCGTGGGTTCGAGTCTCACTTGGTTATTTTTTTTTCGTGTTTCTTTTTTTCTTTTTGTCGTAGTGCTCGTTATTAGCCATCATTACGCTCCGCACCTGATGAAAATTGTTAAAAGCAGTTCTAAAGCCCAATTTTGGCCCCAGTTATGCGATGTTTTTTCGTGCCGTGTACTACTACTCCCTTTGGTGGGGTCATGCTACTCTGATTCGGCCAGAGTTATGTTACTCTGTTGGGGTGGAGTACTTTGACCCTCTATGGGGGGTATTACTATACTCTGCCTCAAAAAGAGGTGATTTACTCTGGAAAAGAGAGTTATATATGGGACAAGAAAATACTCTCCCAAAGAGAGTGCCCGGCACTCTCTTAGTTCTTAGAGTGTTGTTGTGATGTTCGGTTAGTCACTGATTACGACAACAACCCCTTGCCCAAATTACATTTTCTTGCAGGAGAGCAGAACCTCATACACGACGTTGGCCGTGCATCCTACTAACGGTCTTGTATGTTTAGTTGTTCACGAAGGCTTCTTGGGCCCTTCCCAGTTGGCGGGTCCACGAAGTCTTCTCACCTTAATGGTGGCGCTGAAAAGTTCTTCCACTCCAGATTCCTGGGCAATTTTCTAGATATTGTGCCATATGGGCACCCGACACTGACCAGAGGGCGAGATGGAGCTCTTGTGGGACGCCTCAGCATTGATGGCACCGACCGCCAGGGATACCAAGAAAATGAAACGCTCGCTGAACACATCGACGCGCTCAAGTGTCTCCCTTTTGGGCACGATTTCAACCAACGCTTCCTGAGTTCGTCCGTAATCACCCGTGACCGCCCTCCCCCCATTTAAAAAAAAGTGCACATGTGCCCTGGCGGGTCCGTTTTTGCTGCGTCTACTCGCTCGGCTATGTAGTGGCGCGCCTTTCTTTTGCTGCGTCTACTCGCTAGCCTGTGTGTTCTGGCTCTACCGTCGTATCTCGTAAACTGCATTGCCGGGTGCCTATACAGTGAATGTACGCTATGACGCTCTTAGTCGAATCGTTTTCTGGGGGTTGTTGGTCTCTCCGTTAAGCTGTGAGAGCAGCCTGCATGCCAGGTCATGCAGTAATTCCTCAAGGTGACCAGCTGTGCGCAGTCAGGTCAATTGTTCCCTGAAGCTCAACTGCACCTAGTGGTGGCATGAACGGTTGAGGGTGTTCTTTAAAGGGGTTTTAGCAACAGCGCGAGTGACGGGTTTTGAGTGGCCGGACGTGAATGCGAGGGCTCCCTTAACTGTACGGGGTGAATAGTCCCAACTCACTTGGTCGTCAAGGTATGATCGATTTCTTATCTCTGTGGGTATCATTAATTTGTGGTGTACTATAGCGACTCTTCTCTTTGCACGAACGTCACTTCGTTGTGTTTTTGCGAAGGTCGCGTTAGTTTAACGAGGGCCCGTTTGAAAACATGCCATAAACTACGGCAATCTACAGCGATCTATGCGCAAGTCTCATGCGATCATCTGAAGCTTCAAGCCGCGCTATCGCACACTTCAGCTATGCATTGTGGATGGTATAAACATGTTAATATATATTCTGGATCATGAATGTGTGTATGTAAAACGCTATGCTTCCACAACATGTAGCACTGGCCTGCAAGATGGATTGGTTCATTTTCAATGAAACTCTAAAATATTTATTGCATGCTGCATCATACATAATGGGATGCATAAATCGCAAAAAAAGATAGGTCATATTACTTTATCAAACTTTCCTAAATATACAAAATACACACGTTATATACGCTTATGTTTCACAACAAATGTGAACGAATAGAACCTCCCAATAAAGGGGCTCCATATTTAAAAGTGGCTTGCTTGCGTTCAAAGAAACTATTTGGAAGAATGTAAAGTTCTTCTCTTCGAAATCTGGCGCTTTCCGAGAGGAAGAAAACTGCGAAACAGGAAGAAGCCTAGGAAAACAGAATGAAGATAGACTTCGACAGCACAGGGAGCAGCGACATGCCAGACATACAACCTGGAGACTATGTTCTAGTTCGCAAAAGCACAATAACCTTTTTTAATGGTCACTGGGTGTTTACAATACGGATAAAGCACGTGTTAATCACAAGTTGCGAAAATTGCATTTGTGAAACTATGATTAAAACTCATGTTTTTCTCTATGGCCAAATCATTGTGCAAAGTAGATGTGATGTTTGAACAACCAATACTTTTGAGAAAAGAAGACAATATTTCTCAAACACAACCTTGCTTCAGAATATGTTTGGGCCAGTATATTCATTCAATGATGAATAACCTTTACAAGTGCATCAATCCCCAAAAGAGAAACCTATGCATTAGCGTTCGCGACGAATAATCAGTTCGTATAATTTCTATAAATTGAAGGCATTGTTAAAATATATATAAACGTTTTAAATTTGACTTATACTGATAGTAAACCAACAGCTTTTACGGAACATTGCACTGATAAAGTGGAAAGTCGGCATTTTAATCTCATGAAAACAAACTGGTTTACTAGCGCTACAATCGTATGATGACCATAACGGCACAATAGCTCAAGTGAAAATAAACGGTCAATTTGTAAATCATCTTGCATGAAGTTGCCGCTTTACATGTTTCACTCTTATTTAAGCATGCGAAAAGTGGTGGAATTGACTTCCGACTATCACATTAATTAGTGATAACTATTGTCTAAATAAGCTAGTGACTATTCCAGTCCTATAGGGCTGAAAGAAGTTGAAGCTTCGGCTTCACATATTCAGAAAGACACAACAGTGCTCTCTCTCCATCTATGTCTCGGTTTATATATCGTATTTTGTGGTCTGCTTTTAACCAATCCTAAAGCAGGGCTCTAATGGTTCTTCATTTACAAATGTAAGGGAATATTTCATGAAATATACAGTGGAAACAGTTTTTCCACCGAGTGTGCACAAAGTCGGTCTGTTAATACTCACCAGCACGAAATTTACAGAACAATTTATATGCAGGGCGTTTCACATAACAACGAATGACTAAAAAAAAAGCAATTGGTTAGCTGTAAGTGAACGAAACCAAATACATATCCTTTGGGTTATTTCTCATATTGCGCTTAAGTAGCCATTAAGCAATATCATTTACGCAATATTTTAATATTACATTCAGTGCCACGTGCATCGTAAATAGTATACGGGGCATTGTAAATGGCATTCCAAAATGACCGATCTATAGTTTTTGGCCACGCACATGCTGCGCGGTGATTTTTCTCGGCGTTTAAAGAAAAGCCGTGAAATATGAAATAAAACCACAGCACTGCATTCAGTCGCTACCGTACCGCAGCGCTCTCACCCGCGCAAGGAGACCTTCTTGCAGTATATTGGTTTATATCGAATGGTTAGCATAGTGCGCAAGTACGAAAGTAGGAAGAAACAAACAACAGTGACAGGATATCGCGTTTCCCTCTTTTTTTTAACGCGATAGCGGTAAAAAGCGCGTTTCGCAGAAATATCGGCGTCGGCGTCGCTGGTTGTGAGCGAAAAATCATCATGTCGTCCGTGACCGAAAAATCAAGAAAGATGCAAATGAAATAAATAAAACTTGGACCATCTCCCCGAAGGGAACCCTGATGGGATGCGAAGCAGCAGCGGTGCGCACGGCGTTGACCCGGTTGAAACGGGCGTCATCGCAGATAAACGAGCCGAAACAGTGTTTCCACTCGACGTGCTGTCGAGCGTTGCCGGCGGTGGAGAGGGTGAAGCGAGAGAGAAGTTACACGTTCAGAGGTGTTGCGAGCGGGCGGAGCAGCCGGCAGCTGCGGGCGCTGCCGCGAGCATGCTGCGGGTGAGGGAGAGAGTGACGTCAGCGCGCACCTGCGAGGGAAGCGTGCGAGGGTAGCGTGACGTCAACGCGCAGCTGTGGCGTGACCTACTTGGCAACGCTCCAACACCTACGGCGAGGGGAACGCGTTGCGGCGCATTCGTACGGACGCACGTAACTTACGGCGTTACACACGTGAGTCAAAGAGCTGCTTCGTATCTAATAAAAATTTCCTGCTCCGAGTGAGGATTGAACCTAGGCCATCTGCGTGGTAAGCAGGCGTTCTATCATGCGGCCACACGACTTTTAAATTTTTTTTTCTCTTTAATGCATGGAACCAACATCGGTAATTGTTGTGAAGTGCGCACTTGCATGTATACATTGAAAATAACTTCCTCTGCTTCGAAATGCAGCGACAAACACACGCGTTTTGTTATCTACGTCACAATACAACATGTAATATCGCAGTAATATTGCGTGGTACAAGCGTAGATTGCCATCGGGAGTCACAAAACGTGAATACCATAACGACTGCATAGTTTAAAGCCGGCCACCCATTGCAAAAGGCACACACGTTACGGAGCGTATTCCCTTAGCAGCATGTTGTGGGTGCCTAGCAAGTATGCACTAAGTGATTGGCGCACGCACTAGGGACAGGATATCGCTATCGCGTTGAACTCTTAAAGGCGAAGCTTAAAGATCCCCCAATTTTTTTCTGCTTCCTTCCTTCATGCTTGCGCAGTGCGACATCTTCTCGACGGCTGTCTTAAAAGGGCCTTGTATCGCTTTGTCTCGGTTAAGTTGCTACATAGTCCTCATCCTTCAGGGAAATAAAGGGCGCAAAAAATTTGACTGAACACAAGGTTAAGAAGGGACGACCACGGGTTTATACAAGAGAAGAAACAGCGCGGTGGTCGTCTATTTTCTTTTTTTTTTGTCTTGTATTCTGTCAAATGTTTCACGCTCTTTCTTCACCTGGCGCAACCATGAAATTACTCGGCCAGGTCTGAACCCGAGGAAACCTCATGTCTGAGTTCAGAGATTCATAAGTAGGAATTCACGCAATCTTTTCGCATGCCTTATGACGTGCGTTTCCTAGGCAGGGCCGCTCGCTGTGCGTGGCGCTGCGCGGAGCGAGAGCCACGCGCTCACGTGTTCCCTCTAACAGTGGACCGACCTGTACACAGCGGCTTGCTCGCTTGAGTGACCGGGCCATTGTCAGATCATCGAACTCGCAGTGCGGCATGTGGCACTGTCGTCAAAGCACGCATTTCACATCCAGCGACGAGCATACAGTTAGGCTGCCGGCACGAAACGCGAACACACGGTCGACCCCATAGTAGACTAGTTCAAAAGTGTCGTTCACAAGACCAAGGTAATCCCATGACGGCTTCGCTTGGCTATCACTCACGCACACTGCTGGGGCCAGACTACGGTAGTTTCCGCTTTCATTTCGGAAGTTAAACGACTCTCTACTCGCGTTTCTTTCTTTCTTGCATCATTTTCCTCCGCGCGCATGCGCGCGATGGTTCCTCCCTTCTCGCTTGTCTAGCGATAGAGGCGTGTGATATCGCCGCTCTTGCTGACGAGCAGGTGACCCGTCACCGTCCGAAGGTCGACAGGTATTTTTTTCTCGTTTCGTCCCTTTCAGAGCGGCCGCTTGAGGAGAGTCGCGTTTTCTTTTAAATGCGAAGCATTTCTAAGCGAACTTCGGCGAGTTTGAGCGTATCTATCTAGCTATCCATCTATCTAGCCGCCTACGACTTTGTGCTCTCCTGGTCGTATCGTTAATGGGATTTATAACAAATTTTTTATGACATAACATGACTGTATGAGGAACATAAATAGCGGGTCATATCATGAAAATCATGATTAACTTGTCATGAAAAAAATGATTTACATGCCACGTTCATGGCGCAGTCGCGGCCATTTCGTTAGCTTGATATACACCAAATTTGGGATTCAGTGACATTACTGTATGACGAACATAAATGACAAGTGGCAATATGAAAATCATGACTTCATGAGCGACATGACTTGCATTCCACTCTCATAGCGCGCTCGCGGCTGTTTCGTTAGCTTGAGATACACGAAATTTGGTATTGAGTGACATGACTGTATGACGAACATAAATGACAAGTGGTAATATGGAAATCATGACTTGTCATGTGCGACATGACTTGCATGCCACGCTCATGGCGCGCGCGCGACCGTTTCGTTAGCTTGATATGCACCAAATTTGGTAGTGAGTGAATTGATTGTATGACGAACATAAATGACAAGTGATAATATGGAAATCATGACTTGTCATGTGCGACATGACTTGCATGCCACGCTCATGGCGCGCTCGCGGCCGTTTCGTTAGCTTGAGATACACCAAATTTGGTATTGAGTGACATGACTGTATGATGAACATAAATGACAAGTGGTAATATGGAAATCATGACTTCATGATCGACATGACTTGCATTCCACGCTCATGGCGCGCTCGCGGCCGTTTCGTTCGCAGGTGGTAACATGAAAATCTTGGCATGCATGTTATCTACAATGCCATTTACATGCCACGCTCATGGTGCGCTTGCGTCCAGTTCGCTAGCTTGACATACACCAAAATTGGTATATCGCGACGTGACTGTATGACGAACACAAATGACACGTCGTAACATGTAAAACATGACATGCAAATTATGTAAAGCATGATTTGCTCCTTCCTGGCTGCTTCGCATTACATCGGTTCCCACAGTGCGTGGGATCTGCCGGCTTTTTTCCTTTGCTTCCTTTTTTTTCTGTGCCGGGTTTTCTGAACACCGGTTTTTATTCAGTGCGTTGAGTCACGCCGCCTCTGCGCAATTATTTATAGAAAAGGGTATACTGAGTGTGCATGCGGTGATGATGGACCACATCGAGGGTTTGCAGGATTTTCCGTTTACCTCTTAGTTTAATTTTGATTTCATGGTAAAATATTATCAGCGAAGTCATCATGTGGTCGAAGTGCTGCGTGAACCCTAGCCCAACGGTCCGAAGTGTACCCTCTGCAGTATTCCGTGCGACAATATATATCAGTCGAGGACACGAAGAAATCATTGATTGCGCGTTCATTAATTTATTAAGCATGATGAGAAATTTCTGCTTTCTTATGAGAACACACTTCTTCCCTCTGCACAGCTGCATGCATGCCCGCCAGTACTGAAGACATTGCAGAGAGCTACGGAAAAAAAATAAAAGAAGACATGACAAAGGAGCTAAAAGGGGAGTTTTTTGTTGGTCTCGTTCGTGATGAATGACGTCAGATCGAGAATTTACCTCCTTTCTCCCACCTTTTAACCACGTAATGTCCTAACGAAGTAAGATTGAGGACGCAGTACCTGATTACACCCTTTTTATTACACCCTAATGGAGTATGGTACAAAAAAATTGAAGGACACTTTGTACATTCCAAAGTGTGTTCGGCGAAAGCGTGTGGCCATTCCACTGACGGAAAGACGGACGGAAAGACCGTCGGACGGACAGACGGACATCCGGACGGACGGACGGACAGACGGACATCCGGATGGACGGAAGAACAGACGGACATCCGGACGGACAGACGGATATCCGGACGGACGGGCGGACATCCGGACGGACTGACGGCCAAACTGACATCCGGATGGACGGACGGACAGATGGACATCCGGACGGACGGACGGACAGACGGACGCACATCCGGACGGACCGGACGGACAGACGAACGGACATCCGGACGGACAGACGGACATCCGGACGGACAGACTGACATCCGGATGGACGGACATCCGGACGGACGGACATCCGGACGGACGGACGGACGGATGGACGGACGGATGGACATCCGGACGGACGGACGGACGGACGGACGGACGTACATCCGGACGGACGGACGGACAGACGGACATCCGGACGGACGGACAGACAGACAGACAGACAGACGGACGGACGGACGGACGGACAGATGGACGGACGGACATCCGGACGGACGGACGGACGGACGGACGGACGGACATCCGGACGGACGGACAGACGGACATCCGGACGGACGAACGGACGGACGGACATCCGGACGGACGGACGGACGGACAGATGGACGGACGGACAGACACCGGACGGACACCGGACGGACGGACGCCGGCCGGACACCGGACGGACGTGAGCATGAGACATTAAAGGCTTTCGCCTTAATACAACTAGTATTAGGCTTTTAAAACACCCAACATGGCTAGTGTGCGTTTACAGTTTACTGACGCAAAAAGCACGAAGTTGATGAAAAAGAAGAAGGAGAAGATGACGGTGGTGCATACTGGCGCAAGAGCCAGCCGTGGCCGCATGGTTCAAACATTGGTCTCCTACTATTTGGGTTTTGCGCCGAATGCATCATATGATGTATTTGATTATTTCAAGTCTATACTAAATGGCAAAACACATCCACCCCGAAGACAAATGACTGATTGTCTTTGTTTTATTCAAAAGCAGAGAAGCACTGAGCTAGGACAAACCGATAGGTGTCAAAAGAAAAGGGGAAGCTACACATCTGGTGAATTTCTACCGGTGCGCATTTTTTGTTTGCAGTTCACTGCACTTGTAGCCAAGTGCACAATGAGCGCCTCCCGGTTCACATGGAGCTTATGGACCAGGAGTGAGCCGAAATCCAATAACGTAAGCAGATTGCGAGAATCCAGAAATAAATGTAAAATTTTGCGCTGAAAGTTAACTGTAACACGGCTCTCTTGTCAGAGTGGCTGAGACACTGAACATCAGAAGTGATACAAAATAATGGGTGAAGTAAAGTTTGGTAAAATGATTAAAATTTTAAAAATGAAACTCACACTTACCGCCTTCACCATACAGCCCTGGGTGACGTTGACCACGAGCCCAATGTTGCGCAGTGCGCCTCAAAATCCACATCTTCCTACCACAATAAACGTCTGTCTGAAGTTGGTGCAATTAAAGAGGAGCTTCTTTTCATTCCCAGGTTACCTTAAATGTTCTTGCATGCTTCCCTACGGGCTGCTGAAATAATACGAGACATCAAATTTCTTCCAGTTCTACTCAAGTGGTTCAAGTATACGGACATTATATACGACGTTTAGTAAAAGTGAGTGCAAAGTTGATAAAGTGAAAAGGACAGACAGCCAGAAGACAGAATTTACGAGACACTTTCTTTCGCCGCCTGAAACGTAAGATTCAATTAAACAGTGCTTATAATCAGCATACTAACATTATCACTTCGACACAGGCCACTCCTCGACCTAGTGGGAAGGTTCGTGAATGAGCGTTATGCCTTGGGGTCTCCACCTTTGGATGGAATGCTTGTTGAGCGGAGAGATGGTAACGTATTAATGGATAGTATTGCGATATTTTTATTTGTCATGAAGTATGAAAACGCTTTCCTACTTGTCGCGTCGGTGCTGTGTTGCCATAACTGATATGTCCCGCGTATTATCTTAAGTGTGCTAAATAGCTTTTATGAAATTAAAACAGTATTTTTGCTGTGTTTTATAATATTCAAATTTGTATTACTCAAGCATGTTCATGATTATAGAGCACAAAAAAGCCGGCAGATCCCATGCACTGTGGGAATCGATGTAATGTGAAGCAGCCAGGAAAGAGCAGATCATGCTTTACATAATTTGCATGTCATGTTTTACATGTTAGGACTTATTATTTATGTTCGTCATACAGTCACGTCGCGCAATACCAATCTTGGTGTATATCCAGCTAGCGAACTGGACGCAAGCGCACCATGACCGTGGCATGTAAATGGCGTTGTAGATGACATGCATGCCAAGATTTTCATGTTACCACCTGTCACTTATGTTCATTATACAGTCATGTCACTCAATACCAAATTTGGTGTATATCAAGCTAACGAAACGGCCACGAGCGCCCCATGATCGTGGAATGCAAGTCATGTCGCTCAAGACATGTCATGATTTCCATATTACCACTTGTCATTTATGTTCGTCATACAGTCACGTCACTCAACACCAAGTTTGGTGTATATCAAGCTAACGAAACGGCTGCTAGCGCGCCATGAGCGTGGAATGCAAGTCATGTGGCTCATGACATGTCATGATTTCCATATTACCACTTGTCATTTATGTTGGTCATACAGTCATGTCACTCAATACCAAATTTGGTGTATATCAAGCTAACGAAACGGCCGCGAGCGCTCCATGAGCGTGGCATGCAAGTCATGTCGCACATGACAAGTCATGATTTTCATATTACCACTTGTCATTTATGTTCGTCATACAGTCATGTCACTCAATACCAAATTTGGTGTATCTCAAGCTAACGAAACGGCCGCGAGCCCGCCATGAGCGTGGCATGCAAGTCATGTCGCACATGACAAGTCATGATTTCCATATTACCAGTTGTCATTTATGTTCGTCATACAGTCACGTCATTCAATCCCAAATTTGGTGTACATCAGGCTAACGAAACGGCCGCGAGCGCGCCATGAGCGTGGCATGTAAATCATGTTGTTCATGACATGCACGTCATTATATGCATATTACCACGTGTCACTTATGTTCGTCATACAGTCACGTCACTCAATCCCAGATTTGGTGTATATCAAGCTAACGAAACGGCCGCGAGCGCGCCATGAGCGTGGCATGTAAATCATACTTTTCATGACAAGTTAGTCATGATTTTCATGATATGACCAGCCAATTACGTTTGTCATAGAGTCATGTTATGCCATACGAAATTTGGTATAAATCCCATAAACGATACGGCCAGGAGAGCACAAAGTCGTAGGCGGCTAGATAGATAGATAGATAGATAGATAGATAGATAGATAGATAGATAGATAGATAGATAGATAGATAGATAGATAGATAGATAGATAGATAGATAGATAGATAGATAGATAGATAGATAGATAGATAGATAGATAGATACGCTCAAACTCGCCGAAGTTCGCTAAGAAATGCTTCGCATTTAAAAGCTGTCATGGAAGATTTAAGTCACCGGGTATGCATTTTGTTGCAGTAACAATGATACCGACACGCCACGCACATTTCCTCCGTCGTTCTCGTCGTGAATTCCGTTAAAAATCCAAATGCGATAGCATCATTCGGCGCTTCGTTCGTTATATGTGCGAGTGAAACTGAGCGCTGCAGCTGACTATCGCGGCTCAAGCAGAGGGAAGGCACGTCGGACGTCTTCCTTCAGACGTAACGCTCATGGGAAGTCCTTGAGAAGGGGCTGCGTGGCCCCAGCAGTAGCTGCGTACTTTGAGCGGTTGGGCTCGGAGACAGGACGTACAGATGTCGGAGGAGACCGCTGACTCATATTAAGATAGGTCGCTCGCGCCCTATCGAATAGGTGTCACCAGATGTCATCTACTTTATTACGTCCTATCTTCTCACAGCCCAGTTTCCGTGAAAGCAGCAAACTGCTCAAAGATATTTCCACCCACTCCAACGTCGACAGTTTCTTACGTCAGCGCGTTGTTGAGTAACTCAAAGTCGTCCACAAAAATGGCTTCCTGGTTGCCTTACTACGTATAATATTGGAATTTGTTGTTATCCCGTTCATTGCTTCTCGGTTCCGGTGAAAGTGAGATTTCGCATGCTATGACTTCCTACTGAAACAGCAGGTAGCTTAGAAACTACATTGAATAATAGTGTTGCAAGTTGTGCGTGGCGTGGACAAGAAGGAAAAAAAAATGTATAGCGGATCAATTACTTTGAAACCTGAGGAAGCGCGTAGCATGAGCACCCAGCAATTTGCGATGGTAGAGTTCCCACTGCCCCGTTTACCAAAGTGTCGATGACACCAATGTTACAGGTAAGCATTTAGGGTTTTCCCGCACGAGTAGCGTCTTGTTACGCAGATTCACAAACTCGGTGTGCGTCATGTGCACTACTTTATGCTGGGCCTTATCGACTTCCTGTTGGTTGCGGCAGTTGATATACGTGTCGTTTAGAGCGAGTTCCGTCAAATTGTTTCTCCCATTAGAGGTACCGACGCAGCGCCGGTGAAGCGTAGGGGGAGGGGCAATCGCTCTTTCGGCCAGGCGGTGACGCTCTCTGTTGCATGGGCACGGATTCATTCGCAGGATTTCGAAATGTTTTAGGAACGTTTAGTTAATTGGTGAGGTTACTTCTTGGTTATTTCAGTTAATTATATTAATTTTGACATTGTTCGTTGCTTTTCACTCGGTTTCGAGCATTACTATAGGCTTGTTCTCGCCTGTAGTGAGCGCTTTACTGCGAACGCGAACACGCCACATGAGATGCGCGGATGGACGACAAGCCGGGCCAATAAAGCGCTTCGCAATTGAAAGAAGAGTACTGTAGAGAAAGCTGGGCGAGCTTGGACTGTTCTATTTATTTATTTATTTATTTATTTATTTATTTATTTATTTATTTTTTATTTATTTATTTATAACAAATACTTTCAGAGCCCGTGGGCATTAGAGAAAGGAGTGGTTAATAAATGTAGCGTTCCTATTAACTACAACATTAAACAGACATAATCTCAGATAGACGGGTGTCATTCGCCATTTTATTCTAACTTCTTCTCCTTCACCTCTACCCCTATTCCACTTCATCTTCTTTCGTGCGCTTGTTGCAGACCGCCTCATTCTCCCTGACTTCTTTGATTACACCTCCTGGTGTAATACTTAAAGACGTTGCCAATGGAAGCACACTCTCGTTGACCCGAGGCCGCAGTGTACCACACGTTCTTCAATATCCCGCGTTGAGATGCTGTCTTGACAACTTGGAATGGTCCATAATATTTAGCATTTGAAGGTGTAACTCCTTTTCTCACAAGAACATAGTCTCCAGGCTGGATGTGTGGTATGTTACTGTTGTGCCTTTTATCAAAATTCCTCTTCATCCGGCGCCTGTACACTTCTTGACCTTCGGCACTTCTCTCGGCTTCAGTAAGTTGGAGTTTTTCTAGGAGGCCTAGATCACGATTTGCAGGTAGTATGGGTGCTGTTCCAGTTGTAGCAAAATGAGGACTGCAGCCTAAACCCGTGGTGTACGACCGGTTATGGTGCTTCAATATACATATACAAATGTGGAATAATACATTTTCTAAGAATACAATTTAACAAAATACCATGTCTTGAATGGCACTTTTGAAGTTGATATCAGTAATTGCTGCGATAGAGGCGGGAAGGTGGTTCCGTTCTCTGCTGCTTTGTGGGATAAAAGAATCCTTGTTTAGAATAGTTCGGCAAAGGGGGACACCTACCTTAAAGTTGTGGTTACGCGTGATGAAATGTACTCAGGTTCAAGAAAAGGATGTTTTTTTTTTACTCTTCATTTTGATAATAAATTTTGTGAAAGAGAGAAAGATATTTACGACGTAAAGACAGATCGGGCAGTTGTAGTATGCTCTTCATAGTTGATATAGAAGCGTATTGAGAGTAATTTGACAAAATAAACCGGGTGACGCGATTCTGAACAGATTGGAGTGTGTTGATTAGTACGGTATGACTGAGGTCCCTGATGCTGACAGATTGGAGTGTGTTGATTAGTACGGTATGACTGAGGTCCCTGATGCTGCATGCGTATACTAGTTTCGGACGTACTAAAGTTTTATACAGAACAAATTTTAAATAACATGTCGCTTTACAAAAATTACGATGCCAGTAGCCAAGAGTACGGTTAGCGTCGCGGGTTACGTAATCAACGTGCATGTTTGAGGAGAGGTTGTTAGTGATATTAATTTCAAGGTATTTATAAGAATGAGCGGAATTCATGGGGACTCCTTTAAGGTGATAACTGTAGTGTTTGCTGTGAAGGCGTCGGGTTATTCTCATGGCGCTTGTCCTGTGTAGTTCTCCTCCTTTTGTGTCTCGTTTTTTCGCGCTGTTAATTATTATAATGCATCCATACCAACTAGCCCAGCTTACCACTTATTCTCATGGTCTTATCTTTACTAATGTTTAGTTGCATAAGCCATTGGTCGCATAACAGGGACAATTGCTTAAGATAATTTTGGATATTTAGTGAAGCGGAGGAGTTTGTTATCTTGTGATAAAGAACAGTCATCTGCGAAAAGCTTAATTGATGAAAAATCAATAGTGCTAGAAAGGTCATTAATGTAGATAAGTAACAACAATGGGCCCAGCAGAGACACCTGTGGTACACCGGGCGTAACAGAAGAAAGTGCGGAGGAATAATCGTTAGCAGTGACATATTGTGTTCGGTCTGAAAGAAAATCTTTAATCCAATTCAATACTTTGATGTCCATATTGAGTTTACTTAGTTTGAAAAGGAGCAATTGCGAAATCGAGAAAAATGCAGTCTATATCGAAGACAAGATCAGTAGCTATAAACAGATTATTAGTAAACGTTAGTAGTTGGGCCTCACATGAAAACATTTTTCTATATCTATGTTGGGAATCATTAAAGAAAGAATTGTCCTCCAAAAATCATACTAGGTGCGAATATATGATGTGTTCTATGATTTTGCATGGAATGCTTCTTAATGAGATCGGTCGATAGTGATCAGCTGAATGAGCATTACCTTATTTAAACATAGTGACCACCTTCTCCACCTTCCAGGTCACTGGTTAATATCGAACACTGTAAAGATTGTTGAAAAACTTTCGAGAGAATTATTGCAGAGTACACTCCGGTTATTTGAAATATTTTTGAGTTCACAAGATCAGTGCGAGAGGAAGAGGAGATCTTCAGATTATCAATGACCTTGGCAAAGCCAACCCAATCTATAACAATGGGATCCATAGGCAAAAAGTTTCGGTCAGGTAACGACGGTAAGAATCCAGGAGCAGTTGTACTGAAGAAGAAAACAAATCCGTTGTTTAACATTGTACCTGACTGGCTGAGCGGGAGCATAGTCTTACCGCTATGAGAGTATGGGCAGTGTTGTTGAACCGCTGACAATGCTCCAAAATTTTCGAGGCTTAGTTTGCAGTAAAGAAGGTAAAGTGTCGTTAAGAAACGAATCCGTTGCGCACTGAATCGCACAGATATACCCTTTATGAACTTGCTGATATGCTAGCCAGTGATCAGTATTATTAGTTCTCTTCGCGCGACGAACATTCTTTTCTTTTTTTATTTGACAAGCGCTTTAAAGGGCCCCTAAACCACACCGCGTTCAAAGGCGAGACAGTAGTTTCCTTCTCGCCTTCATTACCCTTCCTACAGGCGCTCGTCGCCACTTATTTCTTCAGAAAACACGAGGAATGTCAGCACTAAGCGTTGAGCATGTTAGAATTTTGCGCTTTTCATCTACACATTGCCGGGCATGCGACTGCATGGCAAAGCAGGGCAGGGACAATTCACAAAAGATGGCTTTGGTATATCGGCCAATCGAGAGCTTATTTCATCCTGACGTGACTTGAACAAACAGCTGACGACACAAATTGTGTTGCAAAGACGGGAGACGCCGGGAGAGAATAACGCGCGCGTTCTCGTTCTTTTCAGAGGTGGTTTAGGGGCCCTTTAAAGTGAGTTGAACCATGGTGATGGGCAATGAAAGACGATTTTCTTTTTTAGGAATATATTGCTCTACAAGATATAACATTTTTTTCTTTATACATTGTCTAGTTTTTCACTACGGAGTGATTATAAAAGTTGCTTAAATAGCCCTCTGTTAATAACTCTAACTCGGCTATTATTGAGCTTGTATCAGCTCTATTGTAGTCCCGTATTATTTTATATATTAACGCGAATGCGTTAAAGAGCTCGTTTCGCAGAAATTCCGGCGTCGGCGTCGGTGTCGGCGTTGGCGTCGGCGTCGTTGGTTGTGAGCGAAAAATCATCATCTTGTCCGTGACCGAAAAAGCGAGAAATATGCAAATAAAATAAATAATAAAAATTTCCGGGTCCGAGTGAAAATCGAACCCGGGCCGTCTACGTGGCAAGCAGGTGTTCTACCACATAGCCACGCCTCTGCTTGGAAATACAGTGAAAATAACTTCCTCTGCTTGGAAATGCAGTGAAAATAACCTTCATGCTTCGCAAACGCAAGCGTCCTTTATATAGGCGTCACAACATAACATGTAATATCCCAGGAATATTGCGTGGTACAAGCGTACATTGCCATCGGGCGTCAGAATATGTGACTATCATAACGATTTCGTAGTTTAAAGCCGGCCACCCGTTACCAACGGCGCACACCTTACTGCGCGTATTCCCTTAACACCACGTAGTGGGTGCACATCAAGTATGCACTAAGTGGTTGAAGTAGGCACTCCGGACAGGATATCGCTCTCGCGTTCAACTCCTAAAGGCGAAGATTAAGGGTCCCCCAATTTTTTTTAGTATGTCTGTCCCGCGTTTTTAAGGTAAAGTGAACCAGTGAAGGATCACTTAGTCCTGTGAGCTAAGTTAATTCGGAAAGGAACTCTGGGAATGTAAGTATTAAGTTAAGAATACTGGAAGATGTTCGAGTCGGTTCATGAACAAGTTGAGTGAGAATAAAGTAACCACAAATACTAAGGAATTGCATACATTCCGAGAAAGCACTTTTTACGGTATTGGAATCTTTATCCCACAGTATTGGGGGGAAAGCGTAAAATGCCTAAAATAAATACAGGAAAATTGGCCAATCTAATTACAAGACTATTAAGACATAGTACATGTCATTACAAAGGGAAGGTGAGGCACCTGGGGTCGGTACAATGCACAGAAACTAAATTCACGATTTGCAACAGATACGGTTGCACAAACCGGTTCTAAAGACGATAGAATGGGAACAGTTGACGACGAAAGCATATCCGAAACGACAACTAGTACACCGCCCCCAGATCAGACATCACGGTCGCAGCGTTAGATATTGTAATTATTTTCCCACTGAAATATTTCAAAGTCCTTTATTTTAGCGGAGAGTCAGATCTCAGTTATCACAGCTATACCAGCAGAGCAAATATCGATGGCTGATGATTACGAGACGAATTTGTTAACAACGCTTCGTGCATTTGGAAAGAGCAGCGGTACATCGTGTCCGTGTCCCTTAAAGGTAGTGAGCTATGATGAACTTGAAGTTGCTCCGTCATTGCGCCGTGCGTGCGTCTTAGCGGTCGGTTCTATTTGCCGCACTGAGCTGGTGCCTGTGCAGTAAGCGTAAAATTTATTATCCATGACGAGTTTGTTATACCACAGTGAGCCTGACGGGCCCTTCGACATACTAAATTCAATTACCTTCTTACGCGACTCACGGGTCGATCTAAAAAAATCTTCCCCGACAGTTATACTGGAGATGTTGATTTTACTTCTCTGCGAAAATATCACGTTCTTCTTATTCGTCGAAGAGAACTTAACAATAATAGGCCGGGTTTTTGTGGTATTAAAACTGCCCTGTCTCTGTCCTCTACAAATATCGCCATCAGATATTTTCAGGTTAAGCTGTTTTGTGAACAATTCACGTCTGCAGTTTTCTGACTGGGCCCACGTTTCAGCTGAGCTGTCAGGGATGCCGTAAAGCAAAAGATTGTCGTGCCTAAACCATCCAGACGGGATATGACTGATACGTTCTGTGTTTCAACTGCTTGTGACACTATGATCCGGATTTCCTTCTCAGATCTATTGCACTCAATATTTTGAACGACTGCCTGAAGAGACGTCTATCTGGAACCATACTGTCAGAGTGTGTCAACAACAAGCGGGTGACTCGTCGATCACAGAGTATGAGGGGCATGAACGAGAAGAAACAGCTCGTCCAATATGAAGAGCTTGAGCTCTCGATGCTTCACGTGCTCCATAGCCTCTAAAGTACGTCGGAGTTATCTGCGCTGAACGTTGAGTTGTATATCTTCATGACAGGCGAGCAGCCAGCAGCAGATAACTGCTGCGTTATGGAATAGGATGACGCTGCTACCAGCACTTTGGCCGCGACCCAACACGACATGGAGAGACGCAAGGTATCCTACGGCGCAGCCGCATGCAATCACTAAGGGGACCTACCAGCAACGTCGGCAAGTGAATAAGGTTGAAAGCTGGGCGAGTTGGTGGCTGATCATTGTACCTATATGGTACCGGGTATGAAAAACACGTGCTCTGTAGATCAGCAAACAAGCTGATTAGTTACGTACGAGATAACTCCCGGAACAGAATAACAACAAGAAATGACAACAGAAAAAGATAGTGTCTATACCGTATGCGCACAAGATTTCTCATAACTTACAAAACCAAGGCAATAGGTTTGACCTAGACGTAGTTTTCTCGGCACCCAAGCTTGGTAAAATATGTGCAAGATTAGACCGCAAGCTTTCCACAGTAGAAAAAACTAATGCCAACAGGTGCACAATAAATCACAAAACAAAGTTTGTTAGATGTAAATTATGCGTTGTTTATTGTTTGCCCCTATCATGTGGGAAAGTATACATCGTCCAAACGGGTCGGTGTCTAAACACCAGGCTGTCAGAGCATAAGAGGTCTGTGGAAAAAAAGTCATAGTTTCACCGCAAGGGTGAAGCAATGAATGCGATAGCAAAAAATTGTAATGTTATACGAAGTTAGGCTGGCAGCTAACTCTTTTTGGATCCGATCTCACGCAACTCTAGAAAACGCTTGTTTAAGAGAATTCTCTTCGCGTTGAGAGCGCAGCACGTAGAAGGGTACACCGGCCCCCCGCTGTCGGCCGCCGAGAAGGGGAGATAACGCACGCGCCCGCGCTCGTAAAATCGAAGGTCGCCTCCCGCAGTCGGCCGCCGAGAAGGGGAGATAACGCGCGCGCCCGCGCTCGTAAAATCGAAGCTCGCTCGAGGGACCCCCCCCCCCCCCTCCTCGCGTCTTTTCACGCTCACGAACGACGGGCGGGGCTGGTTATATATATACATATGCATATACGGCAAATGACGGCAGCGGACGAATACGGCGGACGCCGGCGGCGGCGACGACGACGGAAAACCAGCCGAGAGTGTCCATATAATTGCTATCGCAATAAAAAATGATCATTCCCACATTAAGGGACACTGTTCTCAGTGTGGCTGCTTGCCACTATTTGATGACACCTCCGTGGTTTTCCATCATGGGAACCAACTAACCAGGGAAATAGTTGAAGCGTTTCACATTAACAAAAGAAAAGACGGCTGCATTAGTCAATCATCAGTTTCACTAAGTCATCGGGAAGCCACATTCCTGGAAGGTCTTTAAGTTTTACTGTTGCTTTTGTTATGCCCTCATTCTTGCCTTTCTTCCATTTTAAGCGCGTGTAGGTTTCTATTGGAAAATCGTGCAATCACCCTAGACCGTATATCATTTTTAAAGTGTACAGGCTGCACATTCTTCATTCTGTTTTGTTTTTTATCGCCTGAGTGTGCGCAGAAAGTTGTTCGTAGAAAGCATACATAGACTGTTAGTTAATCTTTACACGTGCATAGGTATTCCTATCACTTGAGTGTGCAAAAATTGGTTTTTTTATAAGTTTGTATTGAGGATTTATTCATTTCTGTGTCGCTTGGGGGGTGCTTGGGTGCGCATATATATGAAGTATTTTTCCTGAAATAAACTCAGTTGCGAGAGTAGCAAGTGTCGTGACCTTCTTGTCCTCTCCGTCCCTGTCTAAATTGCGCTACTTCACCATATAGGTACATTGGTCGGCAAGGGAACCCAGTTGACACGAACGTTAGTTTCGAGCACATTTGCCCGGGCAAGAACTTTTGCTTTTGTTTTACTCGGTGGCATCCGTTTTGGGACATGTCGCGACTCTTCGCACGCGAGCACCCAGTACCCGAGCTTCTCTAACGCGCATCGGTTCCGCACTTTCATTTTCGTTCTTGATGGAGCCACTGCTCAAGCAGTCACCAGAATTCAATACACAAAATCATTGCACCAGGCTCAACTTGGCATCTTAAAACAACAATTAGGAATGACGTATTGAGCAGAAACATCCGAAAAGGCTGCGTACGTTCAACCCCTTTTGGTCGTCGAGCGATGTGTCAGCATTGCGGAAACTTCACGACGAACCACGAGTGAGCCAGAGGGGATTTGCGAGCCTTGGGGTGAGTGCGATAACGTACGCTGCTACGTTGAGCGAGATGCGCAGATATTTATTCGAGGTAACATAATAGTTGACTATTAGAAACAGGAGAGCATTGTTCGAGCTTCAGTTTCGACTACCGCCAGCCATGCAGAGTTTTCGGAAGAGGTGGTGGCGCGTTCGCTTAAGTTTCCTTGAATCGAAATACAGTGCCGACAGAAAACCGCTAAGATTACGGCTAGGGGGTTAATGGAGACTCGTACCCGTAATAATCAGAGCCCCAGAACGATCGCGTCACCTCCATCGGCCACAGTGCTTTATAACAAGAGAACCATTGATTTCACATGAGTAGAGCGGATACGCGGAATTTGCACACTACGAATGGTCGTTGGTTGAGGTGCACAGCGAAAGGACACCTAGTGCGAAATTCTCTGTGCCTAGTACAACGCAACATTGTAAACGTTGGCCTAGGTTGGCAATGTGTGGCTCAAGAGGTACTGAAGGTACAAGTACAGCAACCGAAAGTACTTCTGAAGCTGCCAGGCATGTAGCTACAACGAGCACAACTTCTGGGCTCACGACATACGTTCTTCTTCCCACCCTTTCGAGGTAGGCTGATGACAAGGACATATTGCTGTTACGTACGTGATGTTTGGGACAACAGAAGTGAAAGCAATGTCCTTATCCACGAGAAGATATTTCTAGGAAGCTGAATTTAAACTCCGATTCAGGAGATGTATTTCGTTATCGGCGCGTTTGGACGATGGCGATCTCAACAAACTTGATGCGCGAATGTTGGCAGCATTACGCTTCAAAGCCAACACGAGAACACTTCAGAACATACAGAAGCGGTCATCGTCCCTTTGATCTATTACGACATAATTAAAGCTCCGAACAACAACCAAGTGCGTGAAGTCGTCATCGCAGAAGGTAAGCCACTAGACTGTGCACGTTTATTGCAATAGCAATTATTTGGACACTCTCGGCTGTTTTTCGCCGCCGCATATACATACATATATACATATATGTATATGTATATAAGTAAATATAAAAGCCGCGAAGAAAAATAATACAGAAGCATACTTTCCGACGCGCGGAATCGAACGGGCGACCTCTCGCTCCGCAGCGCGCGGCGCTAACCGCTATGCCACAGAAGCGCACGTCCTCTAGCTTGCCAACGGCGAGCTATTTATATACACCATTCACGCCTGCAGTACGCCGATTTCAGCGGAACATCAGCGTGTTCTCTGCCTTATCAGCAAACCAGCGAGATGGCGCGAAGTGCGCGCTGGGCTCCACTTGTTGAAACCTGCCCTTTGCCCACGCGGTGTAGTCGCCCGTGCCCGTGCTCGCGCGCTTATCTTGGGATGGGCGATGGGGGGCGGTTTTACGTCGTGTACTTTCGCCGGAAAAAATGCGTTTATGTTACACAGCGCACAAAGGTCACTTCGCTCGCTGCAGAGCCCCGTTCGTGAAAGAAGCGTGCTGTTCCGACACAGTGAAGTAACAACTGTGACACTTGTTCGCGCTCCTCCTGTGCATACCTGTGCGTGTTTCGTGCCCCCTTTGTGTTTGAGCAGAGCGTTAAGTGTCTAGCTGTGAACGTTGTTAGTTCGCGCTCGTCCTGTGTTTGCTCTTTTCGTGCGTCCTTTGCGGTTGAGCAGGGCGCTCCAAATTTCGAGCTGCTTGGCGTTCTTGGAGTGAAATCTCAAGTTGTTGCTATCGCATTCACTGCTTCGCTCTTGCGGCGAAACTGTGACTTTTTTTTCCTAGCCTCGCATGCAAGACCTGAGGTTATAAATCGGATCCGGCAACTTGTGGAAATTTGCGCCTGATTATAGTGAATTCAGGTGGTTGCTGTAATCGTTATCAACACGAAAACGAGAGGGACGCTGTAAGGATCATCATCTATCCAAAGACAAATTAGCCATTACACAAGCAGTCGCATACTGCAGATTAGGTAAGTTGGTGCATTATAATGTCGTATTGCTATAGCCCAGCTCAGTTTGAGCAGGAAGGAAAAAGAGGCAGCAGGATCATTCCACGCCAAACGTCCCAGCCATTTTGGCGACCATCTCAAATGTATTCGAAAAAAATCGTGCTTATTTACTTTAATGAAAGCAATGAATTGCTGGAATATTACTGAGAGAAAAAAATTTTTGGCCACGTGGGTGCCTTCTGAATTTCCCAGAATGTCGTCTGGGTGTTGTTTGTAAGAATATTTATTCTAAGAGTATCGTTTGTTGTTTCTACACGAAATTTGCTTTACACATTAAGCAAAAGTATTTGTGTAAGGTGCTTTAAGCCGAATAATATTAGTGCCAGTTTTCTGCAATGTAAGCCTCCAAGAATTTAGCCAAAATGTTCTATGTTTGCATGTTTTCCATTGCAATATTTTGTATTGAATGAATATCTGAGCAATGAATACTTAGTCCACAGAACACGTAGTTTGCGCAAAAAATATTTTCAGACCCCTGAAGTTTCTGAACAGTACGGGAAAAAATCACGAATTTCAGAAAATCGTCATTCTTGTCCACATTGTGACGCAATTTGCACCACGTGGTGGTCCAATTAAAAATCAGCTTTATACCTCAATCGAAAGCAAATGAACAGTTCTTCTTATATGGCAAGTTTTATCATTACAATTTCTGTTTTAAGGAAGAAAATAATTTTTGAAGTTTTCCATTGATGACAATGGGTAAGTTCAACCATTAAGCTGTCCTATGACCGAATGGGCATATGGCCGTCAATGGGAAACTTCGAAAATTATTTTATTCCTTAAAACAAAAAATTGTAATGATAAAACTTGCCATATAAGAAGAACTGTTCATTTTCTTAAAAGGCCTAAAATGAGCTGCGGTGAAGAGAGGTTGCGATATCTTAACTTCTGCGGAAATTTGCGAACATATAGAAAGGCCGTCAGGGTTCGCTGTTCAAACCATCACTATTTTCTGAATAGCATGCAGTTTCTTGAATCTTCTTTGTGAGTTTAGTTCATATTTGACATTTTTCATCGTAATGTTATGCCCTACATAGATATGCGCAAACTCGTACGTGCATTTTCACTCCTATGGGAATTGGCACTCTTTTTGAGAACTGCTTCGCTTACTGTTGTCGGCACTGTCCTTTACTGACGAGAGGAACTGAGTTTATTGTTTCACTTTCCCCTGTGGATTACATATTTATAATATATATTTCATCATTTATTATTTCTAAGCCGAACAGGAGAAACGAACAAAAAGTCAGACTTTTGATGCAAGGGCGCGGCAATGAATGCGATATCTGCATATTGGATTGTCGCACGAAGAACAGCAAACAGCTCGAAACTTAAAGCGCGCCGCCGCTCGAACACAAAGGACGCACGAAAAGAACGTACAGAGCGTGAGCGCTGTACTAACATATGTTACAGCTCGACTGTTGCAGCGCGCTACTCAAAGGCAAAGAAGGGCGCTCGAAAACAACGTACAGGTATACACCGGAGCAGAGGGAAGAAACAAGCGTCGCATTTGTTATTTCTTCGTGTTTCTGCAGCTCGCTGCGAGTGCCGACTGTGCACAACCAAATGCTCTTAGATTTTTTTTTAACTATTTCGCGTGGAGTGACCCTTCAGCGTCTCTCTCACGCAGGGCGTCGGCTTTTGACGTATTAATACCCCGGTGAGCCAGTTTATTACCAACGCGTTTGAGCTTTCACAGCCGCTTTGTTAACTTAATATAAAACAAAACATTCACAACATGATATCACAGCACGGCGTACGTAAATAGTAGGTCGCAACATAAAAATCTTGACACGTAGATCACATAAATGACGATCTAGCCGCCGACGTATCGGTGCTCCCGTGGCCGTGTGGTTGGCGTTATATACCACAGTTTGAATAGCATGACATGAGTGCATTACGAACATTAATGACATAAAACGTCAAGAATATCATTTTTGCGTGTCTTGCAGACCGTTTGCTTCGCGTAACATCTATTTCCAAAGCACGTCAGAACAAGCGTGCTCGCAGACGTTGTTTTAACGTTATGCGCCTGGAGCACCGAGTCTGCGTTTCCTGCCGCGCGGTGGCGTTCGACGCAATGTTTGCTCGGCGTTCGACATCGCGAGTGCATACAGAAATGGGCCACTTTTAGTGCGCTTCTGAAGGGCAGTTTTCAAACTCAAAGAAAAAAATCGGCACATCTCAAGTACCGTGGGAGTCAATGACATGCGAAGCATTTTTCAATAAGTTTGCTATGTGACACTTTGAAATTGAGCATAACTTTACGAGGCCGATAGATGTAGTACTCAGTAATCACATGTAATTTTATACGCATTGACGTATCTAGAAAACATGCAGATGTGAGAACTGGGTGTTCATAGTTGCGTAACAACACCACCGCTAACATGCGCACTACCAACACCAGCAGTGGTCGGCTGAAATGTTGCTCTTGTATTATTCCGTGATGTTGGTGGCGCGAAGCGTAATCAATCAATCAATCAATCAATCAATCAATCAATCAATCAATCAATCAAATGAGAATTTATTGCACTATAATACGAGAAATGTGTACACAAATATTTAGTCCCATAGCTTAAGGGGCTAGTGATGGGTCCAATACAATAAGCGTTATAAGAATTAGCAGTCTTGACAGAAAAAGAACAATAGTGAAAGTGTCATGATAAGTAACAAATGTTATACATATTTAAAGAACCATACCAAAAACAACGAATACATAAATACTAAAAACACGCTAATTATATACGAGAAAATTTTTTAAGGAGCAAATAGAAACTCAAAATGCCTGGTTAGAAATGAAGTAGCGTTTGCAGGTAAAGTCAAAATTTCTTGCAACTTTTATCTCAAGAGGCAAATCGTTCCACAGCTGAGCACCAGAAAATTGAATTAGTCTTTCACCGTACACATTCGAACATAAAGGAAGGTCAAGATTACCGATGCTTGAATGACGTGTGTTTAACGACGGAAACGTGAAACTGTTAGCGGGCAGAGGCGTGTTTGTGTTTATTATTTTATTTAGTAAACAGGAAATCTTGTAGCGGCGTACGTCAGTAAACGGCAGTATACGCAGTCTCTGAAATAGAGTATAAGAAGGATAATGCACCGGGGAGGAAGTAATCACACGCAGAGCTCGTTTTGTAATTGGATTAGCGGAGTAATGTATGTTACGTACGTTTGGCCACATGAGCGCTTCTAATGGGTATCAAATGCTGAAGGGTATGCTGAATTTTGCTGGCTGTGAGGCAAGTGTTATGAGGTGGATCGATGCTAAGTGCAGTACTTGTGTGCACATATTGGGCTTACCAGGAACGTCAACTACACTGGCGTCTACTGGTGACTACACTGGGTAATTTCTTGTATGACATAACGTCAGCACTCACGTTAGAGCACAGACGTCAGTATTAACGAAACGAAGTGAGCTTTACGTTGTGATGATATGGATGTCACACGCAACTTTCGTTAGCGTATGCGCCCGGGGACCCTTGTATTGTGCGATGTCAGTGCACGTTTTCGAACACCAGATGGTCAGAATTTCCGGAGCCCTTCACTAAAGCGTTGCTCAAAATGACATCGAGGTTTTGGGACGTAAAACCTCAGATATTATTATTACATTGCCCCGGGGTACAGCAACGCTTGAATATAGCTTGTTGAATCAAAGGAATACAACTGTAATGTTTATTAGACGGCTATCAAGTTGGAGTCAACATCGGAACCACAAATGACGTTAACCCGGCATGACGTCTGTGTCATAGGTTTACATATGTAATGTTTCTTACCTTGTTATCAAATTACTTGGCCAGTCATCATCATCATCATCAGCCTGTCTACGCCCACTGCAGGGCAAAGGCCTCTCCCATGTTTCGCCAATCAACCCGGTCCTGTGCTTTCAGCTGCCACGTTATACCTGCAAACTTCTTAATCTCATCTACCCACCTAATTTTCTGTCTCCCCCTCACGAGCTTGCCATCTCTTGGAATCCAGTCAGTTACCCTTAATGACCAGCGGTTATCCCGCCGACGTGCTACGTGCCCGGCCCATATCAATTTCTTCTTCTTGATTTCAACTATGATATCCTTAACCCCCGTTTGTTTCCTGACCTACTCTGCTCTCTTCCTGTCTCTTAAGGTTACACCTATCATTTTCCTTTCCATCGTTCGCTGCGTCGTCCTCAGTTTAAGTTGAACCCTCTTTGTAAGTCTCAAGGTTTCTGCTCCGTAGGTAAGTACCGGTAAGATGCAGCTGTCATATATACCTTCCTCTTGAGGGATAGTGGTAGACTACCATTCATGATTTGATAATGCTTGCCGAATGAGCCCCATCCCATCCTCCGCGGTTACTACCTGTCCTAAGTAGACGTACTCCTTTACAACTTCCAGTGTCTCGCCACCTATCGCACCTATGTCTGGAGAAAAGGCTTTGACGACGTACGTGACAGGATTTTCACGGTATTCATGTCGTGATCAGGCAGTAATATTCGTGAAGTGCTCTTACCCTCTCGTACAAATCTTGGTCTATACCAAGTTAAATAGGCGATCGAGAGAGTACCCAGACGTAGGTGGTTGGATAGATAGATAGATAGATAGATAGATAGATAGATAGATAGATAGATGGATAGATAGATAGATAGATAGATAGATAGATAGATAGATAGATAGATAGATAGATAGATAGATAGATAGATAGATAGATAGATAGATAGATAGATAGATAAGCTCATGGTGACTGCAGTTCGCTAAAAATGCCTGGCATTTAATATAAAGGCGTTGGGGGCGACTACTATTAAAGCATGCCCTTCGCGCCATCTCGGGGGTGAACAAACCGATGTACCTACAAGCTCTGTGTACAGTAAACAGTAATTGGTGTATATAAACAGCTCACCGTTTACATGCTGGATGACGCAGTACGCGTGGTAGACTTTTCTAACACCGTGCGCTGCGGCGCGAGGGGTCAGATTCGAATACCCGGTCTCGCGTTTCGAGAAATGTTTCTTCCAGTTTATTCATTTTTTACTGTTTTTTGCAGCATTATTACATACACATACATATACGAAACGTGACGGTGACGGCCTTGGCGAAAACCCGCCGAGAGTGTCCATATATTTGCTATCGGAATAAAATATTGAAGGCATCAAAGTACCCTATACGGCAGGGGGTCTCAAACACGCGGCCCGGGGGCCCCATGCAGCCCGCCAGCCTCTCGGTTGCGGCCCGCGGCCCTCACATGACGGTGTTTGCCCCTCGTATTTTATTTTATTTGTCTTATGTAGTATGTTCCTGAGGTACACAGACCTGACTGGTTTAACGCATTGTTGCGTGAGGCATCCCATGGGTTCGCTTTGTTTTGAAACATAACCGTGAAACAAAAATTATATTTCATAATCGGCGTCCAGATTTGAGTCATTTTCGAGATCGGTATCGACGTCATGTTACAATCCTGACATCGAACCTCCGTCAGAAATTACCTGTATATGAGATATGGGAAAATATTCTTTCAAATGGCAGCGTTTGCAAGCAAATTGTACAACCCCCCCCCCCCTCCCCCGCATCTACCTTCTTCACTGCCCCGGCCCTTGCGGGACTAAATTGCTTGACTGCGGCCCGCTGGCTGAGGTGAGTTTGAGACCCCTGCTATACGGTATCTCAATAAATAAAAGGATTACATGCGTTGCTTGCAATGCTGCTGCATTGTTCATTGACGCGGCGGTTGCCTGCTTAAAAGGTATTGTTACATGGTCAGGACGTTGAAGAAGGCGGTCGTAGGCGTGTTTGTAGTTGTACCCAGGAAATGAAAAGGTAAAGCACAAGCAATACACGCTGTACACTAGCTGCAATCATTCTCGTCGGTCGTCAGCAATCTGATCAGCAGTAAAGCGCGTCGGCGTTTTATACCTGTGACTTGTAAGATTGCCGCTTTATAGATGGTGGCCGAATTCGTGCTGGGATAAAAGCTACTGTTCGCGTTGCGCGGTCAAGCTTATCAGAAGATTCTAAAACAACTTAGACGGTTCCAAGACAGTCGGGCGCGGCAAGTGCAAGACAGTGGTCACGCTTGTAACGCAGCAGTGACATAAAATACAAAAAGAAGGCCGCGTGGCAGTATCTTGCCAGCGTAACATAAGTTGCGCCAGGAATAATGAATTTGGATTGCTTTGTTTTGTAACTAGTGTTTTATATCATCTACAAGGCACGCAGAGTGTATGAAAAGAATAGCAGATAGATTAAGAAGTCCAGAATTGACTAAGCGGGTTATTCAATGTCATTAGTTGTTGAGCCGACAACATCTCGCTCTGTTAAGCCGTATTTCGCTGTTTGGCTGGCTATATCTACCAGTGAAATTAATGTGAAGTAGTTTATCAAATAATTGCCTTCCTAGAAAACATTTTACATTTTCTATGCCTGCAGGTACGCGCTACTCCTACGAGCGGCTATTTTCGACTTTTGACAATGGTAACTGCGGCGTCTTCTACGTATCCAAACTATGGGGAAGAGGAGGTATGATAATATTTCGTTATATTGCAGCACCTCTGGGATACTTTGACTGATTACATGAAAATATGCTCTAACTGCTTTTGCGCGACCAAGCCGGAGTTATTTTGTACTGGAAAGAGTAAGAACGCTTTTGTGAGCGACACGTCTGCATTGTGTTGCACCAGGCAACAGAAGTACCGTTATAAAAGTACGGCGATTTTCCTGTATTACTCTGTTATGAGATGCGGCTCCAGGTGTCTGTCTGTTGGGATATGCTGCGGTCTGTACAGATTTTTGTGCAGTACTTAGCTCAGGGTCTGCCTTTACGACCTATGATTTAAGGCAGTAGTCTCAAGGCCGCAATCACGAAGCTGACAGCCCTGCAATCTTGAATTGAGCATGCTAAGCATTATTATATCAAATATATATATATATATATAGATATATATATATATATATATATATATATATATATATACTTAAGGGCTCGTTGCCTTTCTTAGACACAATATTAATGAGAACTAACAGACAACGACGTCAAGGAAAGTATAGGGGACGTTATTAGATGCAATTGTAATGGAAATGTGAAGAAAGAAAAGTGGTCGAAAAGATAACTTACCGCCGGCAGGGACCGAACCTGCGACCTTCGAATAACGCGTCCGATGCACTATATATAGCATCCGAATATAGCACCGCGATAATATATATATATATATATAATGTATATGCGCCCTATTGGAAAACAGAAACACAGTGGCGATGTCCCAGTGCCATACATGATGGGTCCTCACGTAACTGGGTCCCGAAGAACCCAGGCGTTCCGTTAAGGACATCGTAGGGCTCCGCGAGCGGCCAGAATTAATGCAACCTGCTCCAGTATTACCCCCATTAGTAACTTATTCAAACAAGCCGACTTGCATTGTATTTTGAACATAAAGAATTGAATTCACTTAATTGAACTGAGTTTATTTTTCTCCTGTTTACAACAGAAATAAAGTAGAAGCTAAAGGCCATTTGACCTGACTTGACCACAACAGCTCGGCACGCACGCCGTACGTAGCACACAAATCAATACAAAGTATGATGTGCGTACAGATTGAACTGAGATAGTCGCAAAAGAAAACGTCATGCGTACATACAAAAAGTGGAAAAAAGCGAAAGTCGCTAAACGAAACGTCATGTGTAAAGAAAAGTGGGAAATATTCGAAATAATGTAATGAAAGAACGCTTTGCCGTTAGATAACTAAAACCTGGAAATTTAGCCAAGGGAATTGACAGTGTGTAGTGTACTTTTCTCAAACAAACTCAGTATTGTGTGAAATGAGAAATGCTTTGAACGATTCACTCGAACCTTCCATAACTTCATCGTGAAATTAGCGTAGTCTATTAAGTAGTGAAGGCGCTCGGTAACTGTGCAAGTGTTTCCCGTAATTCGTTCTCATTTTTGGTGTTCTCAAATGACGTTGTCGAAAGCGGTAGCGCAGATTAGTAGGAACATTCATAACATAATATGCTCTCTTTGTTTGATGTGTTGCATCAACTTGTAGTAGTACACCTGATTTGCATTTAACATAGAGTACTTCATGAAAAAAGGCATCGTTCGAAAGTTTGTCATCGCATGCCGGATCCCCCCACATCGGGAGTCTGCGGGTAGCTAGAGACCCTCGCGGTAGCGCCACAAGGTTTTTCGTCTAGTGCGCTCCGTGAAACTTTCACGATTTGCGGACCCGTGGTCACAGAACGCGCGAAGCGCTGGTAATTCATGCTCGTGAGCGTTCAAACCACATTCAACAACATTCACGAGCACCTCCGCTCTTCATTCGTGGCTCATGGCGCATCGGCGACCACGTGGCGCGGTTTTCGTACACGCTAATTTGCCACTGCTCTATGTCGGTTATGAAATTAAAACGCGCAACAAGAGCTTTCATACGCCAGGCTGACCCAAGTCAGGTAACCAGATTGACCCAAGCCAGATTTCCATAATTTTTAGTTTCCAGCGTATGCGAGAAGCTTCTTCAAAAACTCAAAAAGGAAAGGCAGGCGGGTAGCAAAGAAAAAACTAGCCGATAAAAGGAGAGTGCATGTTATCCCCTATTGGCATAAGGTTTCGCACAATCTGAAGGGTGTTGCGCAAAGACATAATGTGAATCTTGTTTTCAGTGCCTCGCGTAAATTGTCCAAGATTTGTCCGATCATAAGAAACACGCGGTACAGTACACCCAATGCGAAATGGATGTCGTCTATAAAGTGTCCCTAACATGCAACAAATTATATATAGGTCTAACGAGTCGCTGCTACAATGAGAGGGCGCGAGAGCACAACTGGACTGTAAACAACAACGCGGGCGGTCATATGGATATATGACCGCCCGCCCCAATTTTTGGATATATCATGTTAAGAAAACGGCCTCAGGAGCACTTAAGCTATGGGGAATAAATCATACTTTTCATGACAAATTATTTTCAAGATATGAGCAGTCACTCATGTTCGTCAGATAGTCATGCTATGCCATACCAACTTTGGTTTAAATTCCATTTACGACACGGCCAGGAGAACACAAAGTCGTAGGCGGCTGGATAGATAGATAGATAGATAGATAGATAGATAGATAGATAGATAGATAGATAGATAGATAGATAGATAGATAGATAGATAGATAGATAGATAGATAGATAGATAGATAGATAGATAGATAGATAGATAGATAGATAGATAGATGAGGTTGACAAGGTGGGTCACATCCTCAAGGGGATCGCAGACGACGCCTTCAATTTGCTCGTATATACCAATGTCTCGACCATCGACCTCATCATAAAAGAATGCCGCCCGTTCGAAATGGCCAAAAACCGCCCCATTATACCTCAGTTTTCCCGGCTACCGAACACGGCGTCAACCTGTACCGATATCGGCGCCACACCACCCTTTGAGGATAATGTGACGCGTATCGTTCGGCGGGAGCATGAAGCGGCAAGTCCAGCGCCAATCCGCTCACCTCCAATCGACCATACCACTGTCCAGGCACCTCCCACGGTCTCATTTATTCAGGCCGTCGTGAGGCAAGAAATCGTCAACCTCGGTTTGCCTGTCGCCTGCTCCGTCTCTCGACCCGACTACCGACCGACGCCAACATATGCATCCCGCAATGACCCCATATTTTCCCTAAGACCCCGCAACCCAACGGAATGGCGAACTTCCGACGATAAACCCACCTGCTTTCGCTGCCACTGGATTGGTCATGTCTCCCACCACTGTCGCACCACTTGGACACCCCTGTACTGGAGTCAGTTTTCGTCGCCTACTCGCCTGTAGGCTGAGGGCCAAACAACGAAACGTTCCTTTCCTCAGTAAGGAGGGCTTCATTTTGGTGAGGCCGCCTTACGTCACTCTGAAAGCTTCCTCACTGAGGAGCCCTCGGTGAAGGGTTCCTTGTCGCTTCATCAGCTTAAGGTTGCTTTGGGTATAGTGAACTAAATAGGGGTAGTGGGACGAGGGCGGTCCTCGCGATGAGGCTGTTTGCACGGAAGCCGCTAGGCGGCGCTGTAGCGCCTTTCTCCTGAAGCGCACCACAGCGGGCGCTTGTTCGCCGCGCATTCAAATGAAGAGTGCGATATGTTTAAAGTTGATGCTTGACTCCTTAGGGCCTAGGTTTTACACTGTGTCAACAACAAAAAAAGAATAAATAGTTTTGTCTTGAAAACTCTAAGCAGTGGGATTTTAGGGACAAACCTGCCTGTAATAAAGATTTTGGAACTGCGCGTGCCTACTCAAAAAGAACGGATGCGGCACAACACCGCCGATGCGGTGCATGCCAAAAAAAAAAAAAACATGTGAGAGATAAACAACGGAAAGAATGCATGAACAACTGAAGAATTCGGCAAGATCGCCGAAGCCTTGAATCTGACCGGACGATGAAACGCTGAAGAGCTCGGAGAGCTTCATTTGATCGATCAGGAGACCTCCATGTTTTTTATATTCATTTTCAGAATATTCATTGCTGTCATATTAAAGCCAAATGCCGACCTATACGACTTCATATATTTTTTAATGGTCGTTTTCCTTGGAAAGACCAATTGATATCTCGTGTTTCCGAATATGGTCATAGAAGCATGGGCTCTTGAGCTTAATTAAAATACATTCAAGGAGCCAGTCTTGCGCGTATTTCATGCCTTTCCTGCTTGCTCTCTTCGATGTTTTTAAGCACTGTCGCACACTAGCCTGTTGCTTTCAAGGCAGGCCAGGAGCATAGCCAGAAATTGTTTTCGGGGGGGGGGGGGGGAGGGGGGGGTCAACCATACTTTATGTATGTTCGTGCGTGCGTTTGTATGTGTGCGTGTATATATACGCAAGCAAAATTGAAAAATTTCGGGGAGGGGGGTTTTCAACCCCCGCCCCCCCCTTGGCTACGCCACTGAGGCAGGCGCATATGCTTTTTTCCAGCACCTCATCAATTAATTTTAGCGTTTATTGCTCTCATTTCGTCGAGCTGCTCTGCCAGTCTAACTTTGTTCTCATGCAGCGATTTTTCTCCCTGAGAATCCGCAGCCTTGCAACAGGCGTCCTTTTCAGCTTTCTGTGATTTGCATCGCTTCTTCGAGTGAGTGAAGCCTTCGGCAAGTACTTGTACGAAATAGAGGCAGATCCTGCAGAGGGTTGAAAAAAAAATCATTACATCAGGTGGAAATATCATTCACTAGGCCGTTTTGCTTATAATTCGAGAACTGACGAGGAAATTAGTAAACAAAGAAAGCAGTGACGAAACGAGAAGGAACTTAAGCATAATGCTAATAACAGAGCAAACGAAAGAGTCGACGCTGCCGAAATATATGTAAAGACATTACGCATTAACTTTCACTTTTCTTAGAGCAAAACGCGTTCGGTTAGTTTGATGCTAGATTCTCAGCAAATAAAACGTTTCTAGGTGGGCGCGGTGTTTGCCCACTAAAATGAAATGGCTGGCTAGATATACTTTCACGTACTCATCTGTTTCATTTATAATCCCTTTGCATTTGAAGCTCTGGACAAGTCCATCTGCAACAATCATTTGTTGCTTCAATCCCTCGGTAATGCACACAGCAGCAAAATCTTCCAACATGCCTGCTTCCTTGCCAACTTGCAGTGGAGTTCTCACTGTAGTTCATCAATACATTTTTTCCAACACTGACAGTGTTTTTCCTCACTATCCAGACAAGCCATAATGTACAAAAGACCGTCATAGTCAGAAAATTTACAGAGCGCCCAGTGCTCCATGGGTTTGGGAACTTCACTCAATTCAAAGGTGCGATTCTCAGCGTCGTCACTGTTGTTCGCAACTTCGCTCGTCTACATGTCGTCCTCTTGTAGGCACTGCCTTTTTTGTTTGGTAGCCGTGGAGGTGAAAGGAAGCTCTCTTCTTTGTGGACCGTTCGCGCGAGGAATTTTTTGAAAGGTACGTGGAGAGTTTCGATAAAATCGTGGGAACTGTATCTGGCGAGAGAGATGGCATCCCACGGGGTAAACGCACCTCTTTGCCGTCGATTACGCGTATGTAATCTCTCAGTATAAATTTTCCTTCCAAATGAAGCTCGCACACGGCGTCAGTCGCTTCCAGCGGCTTGTCCTTGCGGTGTAGACTGTATACATTCCGTTCCCACGCGCGGCGCATTTCGTCATCCTCGGGGACACTGAACAGAGACAGCTTCGGGGCATCTTTCCCAAAGAAATAATTCTTTCGCCGAGGTTTCACCATATAACTGAGCGTTACGTTCATCAGGGCGTCGAAAATACCACGCACTAGCGACCGCAATCGTCAGCGCCTGTTGACCGAACGCACGTTGCTTTGATGAGGCTTCAGGAGAAAGGCGCAGTGGCGCCACCACGCCGCGCAGGAAGATTTCCTTGTTTCGCCTCGCCGACGCTGCTTGCTCCCGCTCTCCGCTCGTCCCACTACCCCTATCTAGTACACTCTACTTTGGGGCTACCTTCGTGCGCCCTTAGGCCCGTTCCTGGCCCTGAACGAGCGCTTCACCTCACAGCTAGCCCACGCGATGAGCTAGCCCACGTGATGCTTGTTTCCGAGGCAACCCTCCCACCCCACCTCTGCGGGGAGACGCGAGCGTGCGTGCACGTGAAGCGCGTTTAGTGGTTTAGACTGACAGCGTTTAAAGAGGCGGGCGTTTCAGTGTTGCTAGACCGCACCACGTTTTGCGCTTGACTACGGTGGCTTTTCACATTTAGTAATCGCAGTTGGAAGAAAGCGTACACGCGTCTCTATATTAACACTTGAATTTGGAAGTGATGTGGTGAGCCAACTTTTTTTTACAGAATAAACGCTTGTGAGCAAAGCTTATATTCGATAATCTCGAACGCAGGAGCGCGGCAACCATTCCTCCCGCGAGGACGGGTGAAGGGAGCTTTCAGAGTACGCTTGCTTCCTCCGTCGGTACTTGGCTGTAAGGGCCTCACGTAAGGTGAGGACGCGGTCGAAGGAAAGGAACGTTTCGTTGTTTGGCCCTGAGCCTCGTCGGTATTGGCCTCGAGGAGTTACGGAGTCGCCCTCTATCGGGCGCGTCTCGATTGCGTGCTAGGCAGGATACCGCCGCGCGCTCCCCATAAGATTTGCTGTCGGCGCTCTCCAAAACACGTCGCGGAAGCGCTCCAGGACATTTCTGTGCGTACTTTCGAAACGAAATATGTTCTGTAGTGTTAAAATAATAATTTTTGACGAAAGAAAAGCACAAAATAGTTTACAGTCGCTGTCTCTTTGCAGAAAACGGACCGCCCGCTTCAACCGGTCACCGCGATGAGACCCCTGAACCGGCTTCTTGCGTGAAATTTAGTCAGTTGCTGAGTACAAACTATGTGAAACATTTTGTTAGAGTAGACACCTGTATACCTAAATGGAGCATATCAGAAAGAAGCCTCAAGCCAGTGATCGCACGGGTTCGCGGCGATCCGACGGAGCTTTTGCATGTATGAGCGTCTGCATGTATATGTTAGTACTCATGGTTTCGCTTTCGCTACGAGCGTGTTTTGGCGCCGTGCCGTGAACTTAAGGCCGCGAAATATGAGAATTTGTGAGTACACAAAAGCTACTGTTGCGCGGACGCTATCAGAGATTCCAAATTTTTTTGTTACAACTACGACTTCGGCGCGCCTATGGCAACTTGTGATGTCCCGTCCCGACGATTCAACCTTTCTTTTTCGGTTTTTTTTTCAGTCAAAATTAATGTATATTTCAATGTCATTTGACATGTTGCCTCGCACTGCATATAGATCGGTCTTCTAAGCGAGCAATTGCCGCTCCTCCTGTTATTTCAGTGTGTTCGTTTCGTTTAGTGGTCACACAAAGCGTGAGAAAATGCGATGCCTTTTTAATATGTTGCTTAATTTTCGTTTCCATTGCATTCCACTGAACTTGCCGCTCTCTGTCATTAACAAATTCATAGACCAAAGTTTCACCACTTCGAGATTGCTGATGGGAAAGAAGTGGTCTACGAGGCCATGTAGTAGCATACAACGCCAAGGAAACGAATGAAAATACAATAACGTTTGCCGCACTTGTTCTGCAAACGTCGATGTGAACAAGGACCTACCTGAACTTGAAATAGCGGTAAAAGAAAGGGAAGTTATTGCAGCAACCTGCAGCTGCAAAGCAAGGTAACAACAACACGTAAAGAGTGAAATGCAAAATTTTAATGCCCAGCATGATTTGGCGAGTTGCCCAGCAATTAGGGAAGTATGTCGAGTGTAACGCCAACAGCGCGGCATCTTTTTCACATAAATAAATAAGGCTCCAAAAAATGCATCGGGTTGGATAGGCCCAACTTGAGTTTGAGAGTGGCACAAGTAAATTTGGGCTTTTTAGCACGTAGCGTTTGCGTCATGAGAATGTACGACTGACTGAAAGAATGTTATTGCCAACATAAATGCTGCATATATCAGCCGCAACATTTGACTCGCTCGCTATGTACATCCACCAGCAAACGTCGCATATAGGTTATGAAGGCGAAAACCTTCGATGCCTCATCAAAAGGGAAGATTGACCGTCGGCATCCCGCCTCGTCGACGCCGGCACGAGTAATGCAAAAAAAAAAAAATCACCATCACGTGATGACGTCACCATATGTCGTCATCATGACGTCACAGATTGCCCAAATTTGTGAGGACGTCATGAAGTCGCCATGACGCCACATAACGTGATGTCAGATGATGACGCGTTCACACGACATGGTCGCTTTGCACAACCTCCGTGATCGGTGGGCCGATCCACGGAGGCAATGCAAAACCTCGTTAGGTGCACAAAATTTTTTGGAGCGGGGCGGGGAAAATCAGTACATTGACTGACAAGAACGAGAAGGTGGCTTTCACCTTCCGGTCATCTTAGGGGAATGTACAAGGAACCTTGCGAGTGTTTAAATGTAACGTATCTAAACAGTCACTCAAGTATCTGCAGCCCATATTGTAGGTGCTGAGCATGGGGCCGACGATCAAGAGGTCGCACAGGAACGTTCTGAGATGGTATCGTGGGATGCAAAAGGCAGCGCCTTTTCCATACTGCGGTAGATAAGCACCATTAGCCGGCGGGAAGCGCGCGCGGACAATCGTCGCAGTGCGCACTCTCTGCTACTCGACATCCCCGACGCAGTAGCGAAAATCATCGTCGCGGAAGTGCTTGTTGTACACATGACTGGTAGCCAATCACTGCTTGCCGGTTCTTAGCAGCACAACGCACTCTTCACGCAGTTTCTTGTCCCGCGGGCACGGGTGCAGGCTTATACCGGACTTCGTTGCGTGTATACGTCCGGCACTACGGCACCGAGTAGTAATAGCAGCAGGTTCATCGCTTTCGGAGGCAGCCACTCCTGTTACAATGGGTTCAGTTGGGTTCAAAATGCGAGACAACCTCCGTATTCGTACCGACCGCGGCGCAGGAGGAGCTTGAAACTCAATTTACAAAGCACGCGGCAGCGCTCCGCAAGCAGCCGACGCGGCCGCCGAGACCGCGTGATCCTGCCAAGCACATCACGCCGACGGTGGCGCCGGCGTTTCCAGTGGTGGCCCTCGAGGCCAATACGCCCAGCCGTACCTGCCCTCCTTCCGACGCACCTAACAGCCGCCCTACTGCTCGTTCACCATCGCCTCAGCGGCGTCGTTCCCCGTCGCATCAACCACGCCGCTATTCCTCGCCGCCCAACTACACTTCGTCTCGGACGGAAAACTAGGGCGTGCAGCTCCTGGAGGTAGTGCTGCATCGTTCTCGTCAGACCGAAATCCTTCGTTGACGCTCCCTACGAACACGAACTTAATTGATGTACACGTGGACGGTATTTCTTTGACGGCATTGGTCGATACTGGCTGCGCTTGGATCTTCCTCTTCAGCCTGATGCTCGCCCCGAACTTCAGAAGAGCCTCTGCACCATACACTTCAGCCGCATGCCGCCTAAAGCCCTCACATTCGTCGAATCGGCAACAGCTTCACCCGTGGTTGACGGTGACTACGTCGTCGCGCCTATTCCTGATGTCCTTCTGGCGAGCGACATCATTGTGCCACACTGCATCGTAACCGTAGCCGCTAACCGGATGTATTTCCCCGTTATAAATTTCGGCTTCGCGAGGCAAGTACTACCTCAAGGTATCTCGGTTGCCACGCTGCGATCCTTATCCGACGACCACGTCACCATTTATGCAGCAGACGTGCGCTCAGATCTTCGTTGTCACCCACTGGATACCACATGCCTCGACGTGGCATTACGCCCCATGATTGCCCCGGACCTCGGTAGGAAGCCAAAAGTCACCTTTTGGCTTCCTACCGTGATATCTTCGACGTCGACAATCGACCACTCGGCCAGACTTCCCTGGTGAAGCACCCCATCAACACAGGTGATGCTGTTCCCATTCACCGCCGACCGTATCGGGTATCTGCGTGAGAGCGCAAGGTTATTCAAGAAGAAATCAACAAGATGCTAGCCAAAGGCATTATTGAGCCCTCATCATGTCTTTGGGCGTCGCCCGTCGTCCTTGTTAAAAAGAAAGATAACACGTGGCGTTTCTGCGTTGATTACCGTCATCTAAATCGCATTACGAAAAAGGACGTTTACCCTTTGCCTCGAATTTATGACGCTCTTGATTGTTTACACGGTGCACGATACTTTTCATCAAGAGACCTTCGCTCCGGCTATTGGCAGATTGCTGTGGACGAGAAAGACCAAGAAAAGACTGCGTTCGTCACTCCGTATGGTCCGTACCAATTCAACTTATGTCATTCAGTCTCTGCAACGCCCCAGCCACGTTCGAGCGCATGATGGACTCTCTGCTACAACGGTTCAAGTGGTCAACATGCGTGTGTTACCTAGACAACGTCCTGGTATTTTCGCCTACATTTGAGAGCCACCTTGAGCGTCTGTCAGCTATTCTCGATGTCTTCCCCACCGCTGCACTCCAAATGAACTCGTCGAAATGCCACTGCGGCCGCCGACAGGTTACAGTGTTGGGCCACCTCGTCGATGCTTCAGGTGTGCGGCCAGACCCGGAGAAAATACGTGCAGTCACGAGCTTTCCTGTACCCCAGTCAGTCAAGGACGTTCGGAGTTTTGTGGAACTATGTTCCTACTTCTGACGGTTCGTGAAGGATTTTGCACCCATCGCTCGACCACTTACTGAGCTTCTGAAGAAAGACGTGCCATTTACGTGGGGTTCCACATAAGTGGCCGCTTTTTCTCATCTCATCACAATTTTGAGGACGCCACCTATATTAGCCCACTTCGACCCATCCACTCCGACAGAGGTCCGAACCGATGCCAGTGGTCACGGGATCGAAGCCGTCCTCGCCCAACGCCAGCAGGGACACGACCGCGTTATCGCTTACGCTAGCCGCCTCCTTACACCTGCAGAGCGCAACTATTCAATTACAGAGCGTGAATGCCTCGCTCTTGTCTGGGCAGTCTCCAAGTTCCGCCCATTTTTATTTGGCACGCAAATCTCTGTAACCACGGACCACCATGGGCTCTTCTGGCTTTTCGTCACTGAAAGATCCTACTGGCCGGCTTGATCGCTGGGCTTTGCGACTAAAAGAATACAACATTGCGGTGATGTACAAGCCTTGACGCCTACATCAGGACGCCGACTGCCTATCTCGCTATCCGGTCGGTGGATTGAGCACCATCCCCGACACCAACGTTTGCGTCCTCTCTGTTTCCCAGCTGACCCACAACGCCGACGAGCAACGCCGTGATACCTTCTTGCGTGCTATCATCGAACGCCTCGAATCATCATCTTCGGACCGGTCTCATCGCTCCTTCGTACTCTCCAAGCTGGTGCCCTATACCGCCACAATTTTCAACCGGACAGACCAGCCCTGCTGCTCGTTATACCAAATCACCTCCGCGTGACTGTTCTCCACGAACTTCACGACGTTCCAACTGCCGGTCACCCTGGTGTGTCGCGCACATACGACCGGATCCGTCGACGCTCCTTTTAGCCAGGGCTTGCGCGCTCCGTCAGGCGATACGTTGCGGCGAATACGTTGCGGCAAAACACCATCGGCGCTTTCCGCTGGGTGCCTTCAGCCACTCGACATTCCGTACAAACCATTTTTCCGCGTTGGCTTAGACTTACTTGGCTAGGGTGCTCGGCTGCTGACCCGAAGGTCGCGGGTTCGATCCCGGCCGTGGCGGTCGCATTTCGATGGAGGCGAAATGGTAGAGGCCCGTGTACTGTGCGATGTCAGTGCACGTTAAAGAACACCAGATGGTCAAAATTTCCGGAGCCCTCCACTACGGCGTCTCTCATAATCATATCGTGGTTTTGGGACGTAAAACCCCAGATATTATTATTATTATTATTATTATTATTATTATTAGACTTACTTGGCCCTTTTCGCCTGTCCTCCTCTCGGAATAGGTGGATAGCTGCGGCCACAGACTACGCCACGCGCTACGCCATCACACGAGCTCTTCCAATAAGCTCCGCCACAGATTCCGCCGATTTTCTTCTACACGACGTGATCTTGCAACATGGGGCCCCACGCTAGCTGCTTACAGACCGTGGCTGCACTTTTCAATCAAGAGTCATAGCGGACATCCTGCAGTCATGTGCAACGAGGCACAACTTCACTACATTTTACCATCCGCAGACAAATGACCTCACAGAGCGTCTGAACCGACCACTTACAGACATGCTTGCGAAGTAGGTTTCTTCAGACACTCGGACTGGGACCTTGCTGGACCGTACGTGACATTTGCCTACAATTCTGCGCGCCATAACACTGCCGGTTACTCCCATTTTTTCCTTTTGTGCGGCCGCGAACCAACCTTGCCCCTTGATGCCGTCATTCAGTTTCTGGCAGCACCGACCAGCGAATATGCCCTTGACTCTATTACCCGTGCTGCTCATGGGCGGGAAACAGCGCGTACTCGCCTTCCAACTTCCCAAGGGAACCAACGACGTTTGTATGATCGGCAGCACAGGGACGTGAACTTTTCGCCCGGTTCTTTGGTTCTGATGTGGTGTCCGACCCGTCGCGTTGGCCTGTCGGAAAAACTGCTCTCTCGGTGCACAAGCCCATATCGAGTGCTGCAGGCGGTGACTCCCGTAACATATGAAATCGCTCCTGTCACCCCGTCGTCTCCATATTACCCTCAAGCCAGCGATATTGTACACGTCGCACGCTTGAAGCCATACAACTCTGCAAGTGATGTTGACGTCTAGACGCGCCGAGACGGCGCATCTGCCGCGGTGGGTTATGCTACATGCATAATGCCAGCCCCCCTCAGCCATGCGCGTGTGCGCCCGACGAGGAGAACGAAGTTCTCTAGCTGCTCGCTCTCTGAGCTGAACCGGTCAGCGATGCGGACCGCTGTTGTAAATATATCTTTTAAATAGACTACGGTTCAAGCGACTCGTGCATCCCGTACCGATAGATAGATAGATAGATAGATAGATAGATAGATAGATAGATAGATAGATAGATAGATAGATAGATAGATAGATAGATAGATAGATAGATAGATAGATAGATAGATAGATAGATAGATAGATAGATAGATAGATAGATAGATAGATAGATAGATAGATAGATGCGTTCAAAGTCGCCGAAGTTCGCAAAGAAATGCTTTGCATTTAAAAAGCTCGAACACGTAGGCCTACAAAGCTGCGAGGCGTGCAGCTCTTGATCGTCTGCTCTCGCACACACGTGAGCAAATACTAATTAGCATATTCTTGTTTATTTCGACTCGGACAGATGAAAACGAATCGGTCATTGGGGTTTCAGGTTCTGGCTGTTCGAGCTGCACTCATTGTTCACCCATAAGCTTTTCAGCTGACGATTGTGTGAACAGCGCTTCCCTAGTCATAAAAAAATATTAAACGAGTGCTCATTAGTGCATGTTGAAAAGCGAAAATTTCTTCAGAACGTTTAGTCGTGTAAGAGAAAGTAATTTTTTTCGTGCCGGAGATGTAATGCAGGCAAGACTAACAGGCTTGAAAGAGTTGTAAGAATGCGGAAACGGTTTGCTTAATAACACTGTTTGAGCGAAGTTTGGCAGGACTCGTCTGTAGATCACTATTATGGCAATGCGAATGACATTGAAGAAACATAGCGGTGAACCATAATGCCAAAGTTCTAAACGCGGTCTTTCACGGCTGTGGCGACAGCCATGCTATTGTTTCACGCAGTTACAGCGAAAGCTGGTATGACATCACAAGAAGGGCCGTTTTTGCGCCGTAGTTGTCCGCCGCCGCCGGTGCCCGTAACCACTATCGGACGAAATAAGAAAAAAAAACTAAATAAATAAAGAACGCCTCTACCACAGTGGGAATCGAACCCGGGTCCTCTGCGTGGCATCCTAGCACTCTACCAATGAGCTGCGTCGGTGCTTGAAACTGCTTTGCAAACTGACCCTATGCAAGATTCATGTCGGGTAAGGAATCGCGTTAACATGTGTTGTAAAGCGTTTTAGAGTTGGTCGCATGATTACATTCCAATGGGGTCCTGGACACTGCGGCTTGGTTGGCAACGAGCTAGCTGATAGTGAAGCAAGAGCGGCAGTATACAACACCCCCATGGACGTCAAAATACCGTATTCGCGAAGTGACGTCAACGCATTGCTGAGATCGCTCATGCGCGAATGCGCGGCCACTTACTGGTCGCAACCAGATCATCGGAGCAAGCGTCTGCGGGAAACAGACTCCGATATGACTTATATGACTCCGATAGACATGCTAGTGTGCTGCACCGAATTCGCCTGGGCGTTGCCTTCGCTCGTCGCTACGCGCACCTAATCAGCCGTACGGACAACTCGAACTGTGAATGCTGCCAAGTGCACGAAACCTTAGCCCATATATTTTGTGACTGTCCATTATACGTGACGCAAAGGAAGATGCTAACTTCAACCCTGACAGGCATCGGACTAACACCACTTAGTGAACGTTGCGTTTTGTCAGCAATGTGCCACCAAACAGTGTCAAAAACTGCTACAAGGGCGGTTCTAGATTTTATCAAAAGCACTGGACTGGATACCAAGCTCTAGGGTACTGTGATATGTGGCTACTGTACATACACACCACCTCTTCCTGTCCCCATCATCACCATTCATCCCTCTTTGTTTCCCCTTCCCTTATCCCCAGTGTAGAGTAGCAGGCTAGAGCGCATAAGCTCAGGCCGACCCCTCTGCCTTCTAATAAATTCTCACTCTCTGTCTCTCTAGAACAATAAAGTAACAACCAGGCGTCACAAAATGCCAATTGCGTAACGAGTGAGTAGTTCAATTGCTCCAACCCATTACAAAAGCCTCAGGCATAATTCTTCATCGTCGTCAGCCACAGCATCAACAAAGTGCACATAATGCGTGACAAGTGTATAGCGGGTACCACGCTTTTCCGAAGAAAGACGAATAATGGCATAGTGGACGCTTTCCGACGACACAACAATTATGATGGTTTACGGCGTATTGGATACCATGCAAGTGGGCTTGTAGGAGTGCCCCAAGATAGTTTTAAAAAAAGCTCTAGAAAGGCCGCTCTTCCAGCTTTCGCTGTGACTGTGCTGCGCGTTCCGCGCAGGCCTGGCGTTTTTTTATTTTACGTATTCTTTCACGCTGTTCTTTCTCATGTTAGATGTTAACTGTTAGAGGTTAACTGTATGTTAGAGGTCACCAACGGGGTGAAGCGCAAACGGACGAAGCGTACGAAGACAGATAAACGACAGGCACCACCAGCCACGCACGAGGCCAGCCATGCTAGACGTAGTGTTTTCAGCGTCAGATCTAACAGGTGGTCTCGTAATGCGCAATCATTCCGACGTCTGATCTCACGCACCATTTCAAGTAAAGCTTACTATGAGTTGCGGATCGCGGTAGCAGCAGCAGCCGCGGCCTCATGCGCCAAGAACACGGTGCAGGGCGAGGGTACAGATTTGCGACCCTCAAAGGTGCGGTGGTCACGTGCATATTTGTACGCGCCGTCTTCCAATGACTATTGCTCTAAATATCGTGGGCTCGTTAGAAATTAGCCGCTTATGATGTGGAAATCTAATCTTTTATCAAGGTCACTTATCATTTTCCGTTGCCACATTTCATAGGTGCCTGTATATCAAGGCACGACCGGCCTTGTCGCCTCTACCAACTTAAGTGTTGAATTGCTAAGCTCGTGGATGAATGTCCGATTCCAGGCAAGCATCAATGAAAAACGTACGAGGAAGCATCACGCAATTGTGACGGAAAGGAAGAAAGAGGGAAAGAGAGAGACTCTAAAGAAACGTAGTAGATCAGGCACGTACATGCCAAGCTTCACTTGCCCCCCGTTTTCCCGGAATGAAATGCATTCCTGAATTTTTAGGGGCGAAGCACCTTAAGGCCGAGGCTTGTCGATCCGTTTGGTGTCCGTGCTACAGACAAATATGTAGGGCACATAAGTTTCTTTTCCCGTCATGAGCGGAAGGTGATAAGCTCAGCTGTTCCTACAGAGTTCGCTGCACTAGAGAGTAGTTGCTCCAATTTTTTTCTCTTCCTTCAGCTTAGCATGAGCAGCATTGCGTAAGCCCTACGATCGCAGCTTATTACAGCAAAAGCTGTTGTCAAATTACAACAACAGGCAAGTTTGGCGGCCGAGTTGTCCGCCACCGCCAGTATCCGTAGCCGCTATCTCGCAGAATGCACGAAATGCGAGTCGCCTTAGGCAAATGCATAAAATATTTACCTGAGGCATTTAGCTTTTTTCCTTTAAGGCATTCATACCCATTTCGTTTTCAAGCATATCCCCTTTGAATCGTTCTAAGCATTTGCCTAAAACAATGCTAGGCCACCAGCCATCTTCTTATTCTGCGTCCGTATATTGATCCTCCCCCTAAACACCCCCCCCCCCCTCCAAAGAAAAAGCTTTCTGCACCTCACTTGATTCAGCACTGCCTCCAATATCGGAGAAGACATTGGAAGCTGTGTGCGCCTCGCTTTGTTTTGCCCTGCCTCCGTCATTGACCCACATTTCAAGAAGCGTGGACGTCGTGTGACGACGTCAAGATGTGACGTATCGTTATGTGACGTCATGACGATGTCATAACCTCCTATAGCAAAGCCACCGCCGTGGCTAAGCTATAGGCGGCTGTGCTATACTTGGTTCTGCCTACCTGGTGCCATACACGATTATGCTAGGTCTTACCCCTCTCGCTTCCTCACTTTCTTTTACCACCCCCTTCCTATACATCAGTATTCTATACATCATTTTGCCCGCGTGACGCCACACATGGCTATGCTATGCTTTGCCCTCTCCCTTCCTCCTTTCTACCACCTTCGCAACACCCCTCCTTACCCTCACTTTCATTTCCCGCGCTCCTGCTATTTATGGCTATGCCTTACAAGGTTTTCCCTGGCTCACGCCAAACATGGCTAGGCTACGTTTTATCCTCTTTTCCACCTTTCCGTACTCCTCACAATACTCCTCCTCACCCTCACTTCCTTTTCCGTCTCCCTTGTTATACATGGCTATGCTATACATTGTTTTGCGTGACTAACGACATGTGACAGCATATGTCTTTCCTATTCCTGTGTGTGCAGCTTTTCCTTTTTGTCTGATTAATTGTATGAATATTCGCGTGCACATGCTAGTAAGTGTTTACGATGACATGTTAATAAGTGTACATGTGTGTACTAGTGCGGCTCACTGCGTCGTTTTGTCATATTTGTATTAAGCGGCATTTCATGAGGTGCGCAATGTGGATGTTGATTTGTTTCCTTGTTTTTTTTTTCTTCTTTACTGACACCGCGCCTTCTGTACTTAGGTTGTGCGCGTCTTGTTCTTGATTTTATGCGTCTTGTTTGAAATGGATGCTTTCGCACTACTGTTTGTATTCTGACTGCTGTTTGAACCTTTGGCTTACAGCAAAAATAAAATAAGATGACAGCTAGTTGTCTACCTCATCTCCCACCCTTCCTCCTTTCTCTCCTCCTCATCCTCACATCGCTCCTCTTCAGCCTCAATTTCCTATATCGGACTTGTGCTATACATGGTTGTGCTACACATGGCTATGCTATACGTGGTGTCGTCGCTGTGTCGGCACGACAGCACGCCACAGAGCTAGCTCGTCTCGCGCCTCCGTGGTCTTCGTTGTCATCGATGCGTCTTCACCCAGCACGCGACAGTGACGCTAAACTACACGAGACGACGACAGCATACGACACCCCGGGCATCTAAAGTACTCCGCATTTAAAAATCCTTACGCTACCTTGGGAGCAGTTGGGTTTTTTATTCATTAAAGTGGAACCTGTGATAATCTCAATGGAGGGGCGGAAGAAACTAATGCATAGAAAAAAAAAACCCGGAGAATGAAAACAAAACATGGGGAGTGGCGCGAAGACCGAAAGCAGCGGACTTAGTGGCCTCTCCCGCCTCCTTAACATCGGTTCGTTTACACAGACGATTAAGAGCATCACTGAAACCAACCAAGGGACCGTGTCACTCTCCTCCATTACGAACCAAGCGCCTATTCTCCTCATGCTCACTTCCTTTACGGAAGTGAAGGTTAGGTGAGTGGTAGATATTACTTTTTATTCTTAGGATGTCACCGACTACAGTTCATCCTTGCTTTTTCGTTGCACGTCTACTTGGTTCGTTTTAGTGATGCCCTTCATCACCTGCAACACACCTTGCCCTACCACGTCGCCCAAAATAGTAGTAGTTCGACAGATGACCCACATTTCGCTGGTTGAAGAGTTAGCTGAGCCGCTCTGACGCACTCAGAGTTTCTTTAGGGTTCCCAAGCGCTCTTCTGAAGTTTCATGGGCGACGCGCACTATGTAAAAGTAATATAGCAAACTGGGATATCCTCCAGTGACGATTCGTATTAACCAATCGGATAGTGCCGGCACAGTGTTGATGCCAAAAGGCCTGAAGTTGAAATGATACAAGCCAGATTCACCTGAGAAGGCTGTGAGCTCTTTCGACTGATTGATAATAGGTACTTGCTAATATAATTTAATGAAGTGAAAGTGCGAAACGAAGATGCATCCTGTTAGCTTAGCTAATACCACATCTGTGCGTAGATTCCACCCATAAATAATCTCATTCATTCGTCCAAAGTGGATGCACAACATGGCAGTGCGATCTTTCGTTCTGACGACCACTATAGGCGGCCGAGTGATATGCTGGCGTTCACCCTTCAATGATGCCTAGCCGCAGGCTGTCCTTCACTTCGTCAACGGTGTCTATAACAGTAAAAGGTAGCGGGTATTGTCCCACTTGCATTAGGGCCGATGATCTAAGCTTGAATTCACATTGAACAATGTCAGTCTTTCAAAGCATATCTGGGTGTCTGAAATTGTTAAGAACCGTCGTGAATTTGTTGTGGTTCGTCAGTTGTGAGTTCCGGTGCTACGATAACACTGATCTCACATGGCGTCTCTCGATGTGCTATTTGGTACTTTGTCGGAAGAATTTACGTATTACGTTATACCAGTTGACAGTGCTGTGGTAACATTTGCAATTGTGTGTTGACGTAGGGGCTTGCGCTCTTAATAGTTTAATATATTTACATAAAAGAGCCTGACGTACTGCTAAGCTGTTTGAGATAATCCAATGTGCTGCTTTTCTCGATAACTGGGAAGTGACCTTTCCAGGAGAACACGACCTTGTTGGTATCGGCTGGTTGTAACATCAGAAACCGCTCATCTGCAAAAAGTTCCCGCTACCTCCCTTTCTTGTCTTAATGACCTTTCTGCAGCTTCTTTTCTCCAGTTCGTGCGCAAGTGCACAGGTGGGTACGCCAGGTTCCTTAAGCTCCATCATATACGTATATGTCTTCTTGGTCTCTTCATCGAGGCGAGCGTTTGTCCACAGCTCCTACAGAACAACATTCAGCCCTCGTAGATGTCTGCCATATAATAGTTCAAATGGCGAGAACCCAGTGCTCCAGTGTGAAGGTTCTGCGTAGACGAACTGTAATGGTCCATTGTATTGGTGCCAGTTTTTCGGACGCTGTTAACAAATGAGGCCTAGCAGGCTTTGTAATGTGCCATTGAGACGTTAAATCAGACCTTTGGGCATTAGATGGTATGGCCTAGTGGTACTTGTTTCAACGAAAGCAGTCGATGGCTCTCCGTGATTTGTGATATGAAACAAGTGCAGCGACCACTGATGAGCTTTTTTCGTATGCCCACGCGGAAGGACATTTCCAGAAGACCCTCTGCAATATCTCTTCATTCAATTGAGGAATGTGCAGCCGCATCGGGATATTGCGTCGGAAAATGTAGTATGATCATTATGTATCGATTGCCCCCCTTCAGTAGTTGGTGATAACGGACTGACGATTCTTGGTGTCTCGATGATAGGCTCGGTCGCAAGATAGCGCGGCCTACCAGGTGACATGGTACCGTGCGTTGAAAGACGTCGCAAAATTTTACGAACGGCTTTGCGGCCGATTGGACGCTAGTTCTTGAGTCTGTCTGACTCTCCTTACTTTTTGTGAAGCTCTTAAGCTCGGCTAATATGGATACGTGTGCTAGGACCATTGATCGCAGTTGGTATGGTACTAGAAGTTGCTCCAATTCATTTTCACCAGAAAACTTGTCCTTGTAGAATAGAGTTCCACCACAAATAAAGAATACTGTTTCATGAGTGTTCGACGCGGTTTTCTTGCCAACAGCCTCGAAACGATTTCGCAACGTTTCTTCATCTGCCTGGTATTTTTCACAGCGTCTCACTTACTGCGCGCTATGCGGACAGCGACATCGCAGGTAAAGATGTATCCTTTAACTTTTTCATTGTCCTGCTGCTGCAAAAAGTGCTTTGTCGGGCTTGACGTTTCCAAAATCGTTCCAAAATTGTTTCCAAATCGTTCGATTAAAAAATCATTCGATTTCACCACATTATCCTTTGAACTGTGGGTGTGATGAAATCATCGGCTAATATCTGCGTGTCATTGCGAAAACACACTTTGATAGGGTTTGTGCACTGTTCCTGCTAGGTTTTCATGCGAGTATGATTATACTGTTGTGTTCACTGATTTGGAGGTAACGCATCCGGCAACAATGCCGCTTTGATATATCCCGAAATTAAGTCATTATAATGGGTAGACTATGCATTAAACAAATAAACTGTCTTGCAGCTTCTTGCTTGAGAAAGATGATGAGTACCTGAAAACAACGTTCTAGAAATTGCTCATATATCATTAGTTATCTCACGCTAGAATACCTTGTCTCCGTCTAGCCCATTTCCAGAGAACGGTCCAAGTAGCCGGAATGTATTGCAGCATACTGCGACCGAAAAACCAGCAGCGCAGTTCAGAAGATGACCACGGCCAAGATAATTACACTCATACGAATGCTCTGACTAATATATATATTCTAGTGCGCGCCGTATATACAAACTATTTCAAATGCGAAAGTCATGTATGAGTGCAAATGCGAGGGAGAGAGGTAGAATAAGGGGCATGTGGAAGGTGTTTTAGAGGATGCGATAACCGGCATCATTGCGACAAGCAAATCTCGGAGCAAAGCCCTCTTTGAAAGCTTTCTAAGCGATGCGTAAGCGTCGGGTTTTTTTTAAGACGCTCCATGAGCGCGGCCTTCCATGTAACGTTATTAGGGGCTGACAACCACGGTAGGGTTAGTCAGCATCTGAAAGAGCCCCACGGAAGGCGCATCCCGCGATCACCGAAACACGCGCTTGTAATTAAATGTTGGCAACGTCGGAACTTTTCAGCCATGCATAGTCCACATCGGTAATACAGTGATATTTGTTATAGAAGCAACGTGAAATATTTTAATGAAGCCTTTATAGAAAGTATTCTACATTTACAGCTGAATGATACCTACGGTAAACGCATTTATATCGATGAAATATATTCGGATTCTACAAGTGTGGACATTTTGCCCCGTGGTTCAAACACTTGGCTTCGGAGCGTGGCAGCCTGAACTCTTCGTAGCGTGGTAGCCTGGAGCGTGGTAGCATGGAAATCTAGCACCATCGAGAAAATTTCTTATGAAGATACAATGCTGATCTTGTAGGCATTCGCGTTACCTGACCGAGAGACATGTATGGCGTTTTCTGATAGAGTCGGTGGAGGAGCGCTTACGCATTTAAAATTTAGGCCATGGGGCGTTTAGGTACAAAGAATGTGATTGCTCAGTTTATCTGCCCGAAACCAACACGTTATGCTTCAGAAGACAAAAATTCCCCCGCGAAACACTGGAAACGAACAAAATTAAGAAAACATGAAGCTCTGGCCTAGGCAGGGATACTCGGAAAAGTATTCCGGAATACGCATATCGAAATACCTGCGTCGGAGGCCTAAATTGCAGATACTGAGATACATTTCCCTTTAACGGAACGGGATATTTCTGAGATACTTTCGCGAAAAGGCCAGAAAGTATTCCGGAATACCGATACAGCAATACAGATGCTGAAACACCTTTTTTTTTTGTTGGGGTGTTCATAATCCGCAAAGACATGTATTAAGTACAGCGTAATGTTGTAAATCAAGTTGCAGTCCCCTGAAACTTGCAGTCCTCGAAGACATTACAGAGGAGGGGGTTACAAAGTACATAATTGGCATTCATAACACTATTACAGGTACCAATTGCAATGAAAAAGTACACTATTTCACAGCAAGAGTAACATGCATTGGGCACCTAAATCGACATACTTGGTGACAACAAATAAGGCTATGCTAGACATGACATAAATCCAAGCAAATCACTCGAATAATTAACGAACGCCAGTGAAGTGAGAAAAAGGATAAATTCATTAGGCACATCAGTTAGGTTTTGTTTAGGAGGCTGCTGTGTTATTTGCACTAAGCAAGTGGAGCTTCTCAAATAGGCTGTCTTCCAGACAGCATCGGTTCGACCACGGCACAAAACTCGCGAAGTCTCTACCGCTGGAGACGAGCACAAATTTGCGTTATAGAGAATAAATAACGCCTTCATAGCCGGATAGTGCTGCAGCGTGGCGATACCTCTCCTCGGGTCACATAGGTACCGGAACACTTGCGGAGGCAGTGTTGTGGCCCAGAGGCCGACAACACTGCCTCCGCGTCGCCCGCTTTACCATGTGGGCCATTCTGTACTTGAGCGGAAACCATCGCTCTAGCACACTGTACCATCGCCGCCCTTCCCGTGTAGCGTACCGGCGCTGTGCCTTTGATTCTCTTGGCACACACAAAAAAGAATCGTCATTCTTCCATGGGAGACACACCTCAGCGCATTTTTGACAAAAAAAAAAATGTAGCGAGATGCTGCCTAGTATCGCAATACAATCGATACATCGTAAAAGTATTTCACTACGGAGATACAAATATATTTTTCAAATGTATCTCGATACAGAGATGCAGATACTCAAAAGTATCTCCTAAATACTATCGCGATACAAGAGTATCGCGATAGTATTTAGGAGATACTTTTCAGCCCTGACACTGAAGCTATGCGTTAGCGGCCAATCATTGTGTCAATCATTGACTCTTTCAGATTTAGAAGGGTATTATCTACCCATATGTTGACCCAAACTTCGGTGGAGCGATCTCTATAGGTCATGAAACTTTTTTTTAAACTGTTTTATGGTTTCTGCTCTGCCTGATGTGGCTGTAGTTCTTCGCTTCAGAAGCGATGCCTTATGAAGCATTTCTTTTAGTTTTTTCTTCCCACTGTTCCACGAAAGCGGGGCTTATCATCAGCAGCAAATAAAAATGCGCCTAGCCGAGCGACGAATAACTCCGTAATTTTTTTGACTCAGCCAGTTCGTAGACGCATATTGAAGCACACACAACGTGTAACTAAAACGCGTTTCCTTTCTGCGGTAGTTGCACGTATTTTGCATTCCGGAAAGAATAAACTAGTTTGTAGTCAATGGCTAAGTGTACCTAGTGTCCATCATTGCCTCATTTGCACTGTTATCGACACCGAAAATGAAGCGGAAGCTGCAACATCTTCTGAACACGAAGAAGGTAATCGTTACGAAGGATTAGATAGATAGATAGATAGATAGATAGACAGACAGACAGACAGACAGACAGACAGACAGACAGACAGACAGTTGGCGGATGTGTTTGAAATACTGATGTTAATGGAATCGCTCCAGTTAATTTTAATGCTCTTTATTTACGAAATGCAATCACGTTTCTATTATTTATTTTAAATCATTATAGCAAACAAAGTGTCCGCGTTGTAGTCCCATCTGCGTCAACAAATATGTTGAAACTTTCTAACTTCCTTTATAGCTGCAGCTTTATCAATATGTATGGTAAGTAAAACACTGTGTAAGGTCGATTTATCCCACCACGGCTATGCGCCGGGGATTTCCAGAGAGCGTGGTCAGATGTGTTTCTCTTTTTTGGGCACACTGGAATACATATGTAGCTCAATGAAATGGTTGTCCATTATTTTTTTTCCGATAGCGGTCCCGACGTGGGAGTTGCCCGCTGCGCGCTAACGTGCGTCTTGCCGGACAAGAATAAAGTTACTCATCCATCCATCCATCGGAAAATAACTGCTCAAGCGCTGTAACTAAAAGGGGAAAGATTTCAATCTTACTACCACTCCTTGACAAGATTATAATTTTCATTGAGCAGTGACGGCTTGTGTGGGAGTTGCACAAAGCACATCATTTTCCCTAGGCACACATCAAATGATTTAAGTGCGCGAATCCAAGGTCACTGCGCCAGGGTCGCTGGCTTAGAAAATAGGCCTTTTTAGGTGAATGCCTGACACATTCTCCTCGGCTCAGAATCTACGCATGGCGTTCGAGAAACCGGACGCACGGGTTTTCGCAGGGTCATTATGGATAACGACGCACAACCAGAATGGTTGTGCGTCGTTATCCATAATGGAACGTTATCCAGAATGGAACGTGTGCATACATATACCATGCTTGAAGCCACATACCACATAGTTGATTGAAAGAAGTGTAAATTTAAGGACTTGTTTTTTCTGTTAGAATCAAAGAAAGAAACAATTGGCCGCGTATCTGCGTGCTTCGCTGCAAATGTCGTCGAAAGACGATAGTCTTGTGCCGGCCGTACTCCTATGTTTTGCCTTGCCTCAGACAGCGCCTACTCTACGTTGAATTGGCCGCATCTGGCTGGCATTGATAAAATAGAGGCGGCGCTGCGCGAGATATGGACGCCATCGAAAAACATGAGCTTGTGCTCAACCAAGGGCCACTGCCAGCGGCTAGACTTTATCGTCGGCAAAGCGCTTTTTCGCGCAAAGCGTTGCAGTTCATGCATTTTCAGCACAGCCTAAAAGACACTAGGGTCTTTAGAAATACCTATCTCTGTATTTTCTAATAAAATAACACACGCCCGGATACTTACATATTAATGTTGGGCCTCAAGTATGCGTAGTATTTGCTTTTTGATCGAATATGTTCCCAAGTATGAAAGCAAATACCAGTTCAAGATGGCTGGGCGTTCAGAAATTAGGTAAACTCTGGCCCTGTAGCAAGTTGAATCGGGTCACGGACAGACAAACAGACAGACAGACAGACAGACCAAAATTTATGCGTTTAAGTATCCCAAGAAAGACTATCGTCTTTAAAACTAGCCATACATTTACACTTGTTTATTTATAGCGAGCGTCTCGTTCTGGCAGTCTTGATGCGTTGAGGTAGTATGCTAGGCATTATTGGTGAGCTGCCAGCTGGTAATAAGATCACGTGCTGCGTTACACCAGCAGGCAAGAAAGAAAGAGTGTTCCACATTCGCCGTAATGGCTACTGGCGGCGTTGACAGACGCTCCCGCGTTTAAATGTACATATATACCGCATAAAGTGGACGGAGGAATGACCGCCGCCGTAGCTCAGTTCGTTGAATATCGGACGCGTTATTGGAAGGTCGCAGGTTCGGTCCCTGCCGGCGACAAATGATCGTTTCGTCCGCTTTCCTTTCTTCACGTTTACATTACATTTACTTCTAACAACATGCCCTGTACTTTCCTTGGCATCATTGTCTGTTAGTTCTCATTCAAAGTTAGGTGATGTTATGGGAAGTGTAGTCGCCCGAATCAATATCTTTGAGGCGCATATCATCATGGACTTTCCGTAAATATGTTTCGAATTCTCAAATCGCTCTAAGGCACCAGATAATGCATCCCATGAGAAAAAAAGTAACTGGTTGTGTTTGCGGGTTTCAGTATTAATTGTAAGGATCGAGCGTCTGGTTCAATACTTAAAAATTATGTCATCAATGGTGTTTCACTTTTTATATCTAAATAAAATTACGGGCTCAAAAGCATGTGAAACGTGTTTCTGGTTGCATACATTTGGGCCAATAAAGTATAATGCTTTTGATGTTGGTCGTGGAAAGCAGCACGTAGAACGACTTGCCATACATCACAGTATCATCACGAAAGTGATCAGGTTCGGTCATATGAAGCACATTGATGTTAAGTCAAGACGTATTTCCTATATAGAATATTCAATTCATCTCATGTGCAATGTATCTTCCTCCTCCTTGGCGACTCCTTCAATTAGCTGGCAAAAACAAGCCACGGCCACACATGTGGATATTGCACCTCGAGGGGATATCTTAGGGAGTGCTCGTATGAAAAATAGCAAATCAGCTTTCGTTTTTTCCTGAAGGACTAAACATATAGTGCACATTTTTAGGTGGTGTTGCTCTATGCGAAAAGTACACCTCGAAATACTTTTACGAAGATGCTCAATGAAGACTCTCACCACCTTCTTCTTCAAGGTAATAACTATGAAATACGCATCAAGAGTGGAACGCGTGCACCACCGGAGTGTTTGTCAACATATCACTCGTATAGGAGGAGATCAGGCCAAACCAAGGACTTCACCTGCAATTACAGTCACTAAATCAAACACGATCCTGCAAATATCAGCGAACACACTTCGAATAAAGAGATCTGCTGACGTACTTAGCGTTTTTTTTATGTTTCTTAGGTTAAAAACGGTTGCTTTAGTATAAAACAAGCTCCGAAGAGGAAAGCATGCAAGTGACTTTTGGAGAATGAATCACAGGTAACTTTCTACGCGTATTTTAGTCCTGTAAGGAATGCTCATCGAAAACCTGCCATTAACATATGCTACGATGAATCCCGCAATGGCAGTTGCAACGGCTGTCGTCTAATAGCCTGACTAACCACAAGAAATTACGCGGATCACTATATCAAAACCCAGTAGTTTGGTTATAAACCTGCGAACGCGTCGCCACCACCAACAACTGGGACTCCAAAGAGAGTGCGTCACTACATTTTCTATCTAGGAGACGCCGTGAGGTCCTTGTCTGAGAATCTATTTTTAATGGCATTACGGGACACAATTTTGATAATAGGTGGTGAGCGGACGCGAAAACCAAACTGAAGAACGACGATAGTGCGCCGTGTGGTGACAAAGTGTTGGTGTTTGTGCGCGTATGTGCCGTGCGGTGGCGGGGAATACGCTTGCACGACAGGGTAAAGGCATACAACAAAGGCCTGCGCGTGCTGAACGTAGAACGTCAAGGCCACCTCACGAATGACCAAGTTGCAGAAGATTACGTCTCCATGCCCGGATATGAAGATAACGCTGTTGCTTCGCTGACGTTGCTGTGTCACCCCATGGAGGAGCTGAAGGCGTAAGGCGCAGTGATTCCCGACTCTGATGCAGCTAACGACGTCGCGAATGATGGTACCGCTGCTGCAGGAATCCGCGCCATCGGAACAGATTATACATGGGCTCGTCGGCTCTCGTCCTCCTAAACTTGAAATTCTTCACTTCTACGGAAGCTCAACGAAGTGTTAACCATTCTGGAACGTGTTTAAGGATGCCGTTCAAGAAAACCCTGCTCTGACAAACATCTAACGCTTGTACTATTTGAAGAACCTTCTGACTGGACAGGCTGCAAAGGCCATAGACAGCATTAAAGCCACCGTAGAGGTGATATGAAGATGCCATCACCATTTTAAGAAATCACTTTGGGAACATGAAGATTATTCAACAGGAATACTTTCAAACATATGCGTGCGCATGGTTCCACTTGAGGGGGGGGGCGAAGGTTCGTCGCAGCGCCCCCCTCCCTATCATGTCAATGTATGGGGCTGACTTTGCGCCCCCCTTTTACGCCCCCTCTCTATTAAATCAATGTATGGGGCTGGATTTGCGCCCCCCCCCCCCCCTCTTGCTCCCCCCCCCCCCCCCCCGTGCGCACGCCTATACTTGCAAACCTGCGAATCCTCCAGCCACTAATCTCTTCCACAGACGCAGCATCGTCGCATCACTTATTGCACACCGTCCACATCCACGTAAGAGGACTCGAACGTTTCATTAGCTTGATATACAGCAAATTTGGTATTGTGTGACGTGACTGTATGACGAACATGAATGACAAGTGGTAATATGGAAATCATGACTTGTCATGTGCGACATGGCTTGAATGCCGCGCTCATGGCGTGCTCGCGGCCGTTTCGTTAGCTTGAGATACACCAAATTTGGGGTTGAGTGACATGACTGTATAACGAACATAAGTGGTAGGTGTTAACATGAAAATATTGACATTCATGTCATCTACAACGCCATTTACATGCCACGCTCATGGTGCGCTTGCGTCCAGTTCGCTAGCTTGATATACACCAAAATTGGTATTGCGCGACGTGACCGTATGACGAACATAAATGACAGGTCCTAACATGTCAAACATGACATGCAAATTATGTAAAGCATGATTTGCTCTTTCCTGGCTGCTTCGCATTACATCGATTCCCACAGTGCGTGGTATCTTCCGGCTTTTTTAGTTCAATTTATCACGACATAAAACGCAATATATCTCAATAAATTTAGAATACGGGAACTCTGAAAACAGTGAGAAAAGTAGTAGTTATGTAAAACACACTCGACCTAACACAATATCGCAAGATTAGGACTCTAGCCTCAATCTATAAGTTTACAGAAATTTATACAAAATTATGCGTATACACATACTCACACATGCCTAAGAGAAAAAGACCAATACTATAATTAATTCGCATGAATACTTCTCACAACTCACGCATATCTCACTTCGACGAGGTATTTAAAAAAAAAAGCTATCAGAAAACTGTTCCAAGACGAATACTTTTGGAATTTCTTTATTCGGAAGTATAATACAGGAATGGAGCCAGGTGCCAGAAGATATCATTTAAATAACCAATAATGATATTTATTGCTCTTCCCTACGATAACGTCAGCACCAATAAAGTCATCATGAACGAAATAACCCTGCCCTAGTGACGCTATAGAGTCGTTTATGCTTCTGATGCTACTTGTATATTCTGTCGAATTACTCGTATGTTGCGTGTTTGTGTTCTCTTTGTACAACAAAAAGGCATCTTGCAGAACAACCGATTCCTATTGGTCTTTCGTTGTGATGCATGTTGCCCCCGTACACTTTGTCCTGGAACGCAGCACGTCGATCGGCCCGTCGAAAATCGCCGTGCCGTCCTGAAAGTGATTGGCTGGAGTCATGTACAGCACAGTGTGGTTACGTGAAGGCACGTTGACTATGCGCAAGGCTAAATTCATTCTATGCGCGACATATTTTGCTTTCTCTGGGCCAATAGTACTAAGAACTAAAGAGAAGCTGCGTCCACGTCTGTGGATATTGCATCGCAAGGGAATAGACGAATAGACTGGCTACCTTCTAGGGTACGAATTCTTGTGTTTCATAGACTCGCACACCGTATCAAGCCCACGTGGCGTTCACGATTTTGTAGATCATGTTTTTATAATTCATCTCTGAAGTATCCGACTTATATGTCGTCGGTATCGGCGATAAATTTCTCACATTCTTCACTTTTAACAGTATCTTGAATTACTACGTCTACTGGATCAAACTTTTACAAAGAAATTTTATCAGTGCTATTCACACTGTGACTTCTCCAAAGTGAGCTCATACGATGGCCCAGAATACGCGATCCATCTGTTTTGTATTTGATATCAAAAGCTTATTCCGGAAAACATAAACTGTTTCTGTTTCTGCTAACAATACATGTGAAAGGCCTGTGATAAATGTCAAAGGCCTCTGAATGTCAAAGGTGGCTGATGAAGTGCTGTCTCGACACAGCAGTTTTTCAGCGACCTGCCACTTCACTATGAAAGTTATGGGGATTTTATTAACCCATTATTGAAACTCGTCAAACAACGCTGTCCTAATTTGGAATTTATAAAAATAACCTGTCTAAGAAACAGTTAAAAATGCGCAATCAATTCTTATTTCATTTCGCCCAGAACGAAAATAACTTACAATATCGGCACATCTTCTCACGAATATGACAATGAAAATGCGCTTTGTTGGTATTTCGATTACCCATCCAGCAATTCAATACATTTTTGTTCGCCCAGATTACCTTGCTTACCTCGCTCATTTTTTTTCTCCTCCTTCCTTCCTCTGACCCATGGTCTCCTGGCCCCGGATAGCCTTTGCTCACGCCATTTAAAGGTGGTCCTCGTTCATTGAAAGGCGCAAAGGTCATTCCCAATGTTGTGAAAGGTGATACAGGTACTGTCATAAATCAAATGTTTATATCTATCAGAAACCATGCTTCGACCTACATAAAATCTGATATTAACTCTCGTGCTGTTGTTCTGATATGTCCCATTATTATCACCGCTTCCGTTCAGTGTCATTTCTCGGGGCACGGATAGACGTAACTCTCAATTTTGTATTACATTTATAAGAAAGGAAGAAAAAGACAGCTTCCGGTACTTCTGCAGCTATTAAAGCAAGGCGTTTTTTCTGATCTAATGTATTATCCTTCAATTTCTCTTTTATCCACGGTCATTTTAACTTTTGAATACCAATCTGGAGGAACCAATTGTAATCGCAGATTCGATTAGGGCAGCACATCGAGAACCAAGCAATCCGAATTATACATTGCAGCCCTCGCCATTCGGATGCTGTCCCATTACCTTCACAACGTAACACTTAATGTATCAGTGCTTTGAATTTAATTGTAGTTGTATGTTCATTAAAATATAAATGATCAGCAGTCTTTCCGTAAATGTAACCGTGACTTATTAAAACATCAGCTGGACACGTTTTGCGTTAGAAAAAAGGATAATGTTTGTTGTATTCTCCAGGCGTGAACAATTCTCCAACTCGCCTTTATATGTATTCCTGCAGCTGGATGTTACGCCACCACGATGACAAATCCTTCCAATGAATTGTTCGCTTCTTTATGCTTGTCTTGCCCAGCGTGTACCATTATTTCATATCCTTCAGAGCTATATCGTCGTGCCGCAGCATGGGTGTGTATGGCAGAGGTTAAGACACTCGCTCTAGAAGCTTGGCGCCCTAGGTCCCAATCAAACCTCGGCTATAAAATTTATCTTGTTAATTCCTTTATTAACCTGGCCTTTCTTCGAATACAATCTACTTGGTCACACCCTGGAAATCAACATAGGCTACATCCACATCCGTCGGCGTTCCCCCCAACAGAGATATTGCATAACTGCTCAATGTAATCGCGTTTGCTTATATTCGTGACATCAGGTACGCATCGCGCGTTTTATGCATAGAATTTGCCATAAAGAGACATGTTAGTGCAACTGGCGTCGGTATGAATTTTGGAACGACATGGAAATAATTGAGAGACTACTGCTTAGCCAAAGGTTGCACTTTAGGCTGTACCGACGAACCTTTAGTCTTCAATACGCGTAACACTTGCATCAACTTACAAAAAGTTCTTATTGTTCGAACGGAAACCTGCGAGCGCGACCACATTGAGAAATTGAACGGCAGGCGGGTCGCGGTTCTGCAGGCGGAGCTAACATTTTTTCTTAGGCTGTAACCGACCATACTTTCTTCCGCCACTCCATAGAGGCCGCCAGGGGTACCGCCTTAGTGCGTCAACATGGGGGACTGCTCCTTAAGCACCGCGTGTGGTGTCTTGCCTACACAGGTAGATGGCACGAAATCCGTGAAGTGTGCATTTAATTAACAGCTCTGCTGTGAAAGACAGCTGACACGTGGCGATTTCGTGTTCATAACTGCCATCTTTAACTCCAACTAATAGGCCTGAGATCTGGCTATTATCATATTTCTGCACTTGAGAAAGAGAAATATTCCAGGAGAACCCATGCATGGTGGGAATCGATTTCGTGCGTAGCCGACAGCGAGTAGTCGCCTATGCGGGATTTCTTGCTGTGATCCAATCGTTACGTGGGGGCATGAACAAATTTGTGTAAATTGAGTATTTGTGCGCATATTGTCGGCTTATCAGGCGCGTCGAGCACATTGGCATGCAAAGGCTAGCTCATGGTCTGACGAAACGTCGTCATTCACGTTGAAGAGAGACGTAGTTTTCGTGGTGAAGTGCATGGTGTGGTAGCATGAGGTGCATATCAGAAGGTGCTGTCACCGACGCATAATCGGAATGCTTGGGAACTCATCTATGCGCTTATGCATTGCGTATTAGGCTGATACAAGCGGAAATAGCTAGCGCTGGAACCACAATCCAATTGTTTTGACATGACACTCGTAAACGGCCTTTTAACATCGAAACTGTTTAGGCTCTCGCTAACATGGGCTTCGTCGTAAAAAATATCATCATAATAAACTGGTAGGTGCTGCCTTCATGAACCGGCACGCGCTGCCTTCATTCTCTTTAGAGTGAAGCTGTTCAGATACCGGTAACTAGTGAGGCGTCGTGCGAAACTCCTCAGGTGTGTATGCGCCACAGGAATTGAGCGAGCCCCATACCGTGAACAGCAGGTGAGAGTGACAAGCGAAGACGAACTCGTGAACAAGAGAGAGAGAGATAAAGAAAGAGAACGAAAATTATAGCAAGAAAGAGGAAGACCAAATAGGGAAATAAACGGAGTCAAGTCAATATAGAAGAACATAGACAAACAAGAAAAAACAGATAGAAAGAAAGAGGAAGAGAAAAAATATCAAGAAATAAAGAGAAAAAAGACAAGAATAGAAAGACCAAGAAAGAGATAAAAAGAATACAAAAGGTAAGAAAACATAGAAAGACACAAAAAAAGAAGGAAAAAGCAAAGGACAAGACTGAAAGGAAAATGAAGAGAAATACAGATAGACAAAAAGCAGAGGCATAGAAAGAAGAAAACAAAGAAAAATTATCATAGAATGAGCGAGAGAGAGAAGGAAACAATAGAGGGCGAACGAAAAAAAAAAGAAAAATACATACAAAAAGACATCCAAGAAACAAAGGGCAAAAAGAGAAGAAAGACAACAATTGAACGGAAACAGGAAAGGTCACCAAGCTGCGCTCTTGTTTCACGCTTCGCGCCGCTGGCGCGAACCTGCCATAAGTTTGATGCACTGGCTTTGCTCGGCGGTAGAATATTTTACTGTCATGGGAAGTCTTGGGATTGATTCCAGTGCGAGCAGTCATTTTACTCTTTGCTTGAATCTGGATATATTGCCCATCGACAGCGTTGCGTTAACCTGATCTACAGTTTCTGCGACACGGTCTTCTTCACGTTGTCTCTTTATGATTTCTAAAGTCTACGTTGATAGATACAGTGAATCAGATGTGGCGCATGCCCGGATATCATGAGCCGCAAAATGCGGGTATGTGCCGCACGTGACTGGCGCAAATGATTTCATGAAGTTCGCATAAGCAGACAACCACCAGAGCGCCAGGACGTACGCAGACAGATAGATAGATAGATAGATAGATAGATAGATAGATAGATAGATAGATAGATAGATAGATAGATAGATAGATAGATAGATAGGAACGGGCAAAGTACGTTCCCGTTCTTAGTCATGCTGGCCTCCACCGCGTTGTGCGCTGAGAATGAAATGACACTTATAGACCAGAGCACGCCTATCTGGCACCTAGGCTCCCGGTGGCATACTCTCGCACCCAGACGCCATGTTTGTATAGAACTGCCAAGGCGTGTATCTGTTACATGGTAAGCGGCGTGTCCGGGACTTTAAAATACGAGAAAGCGCCTATCCACGCCGCTCCCGCTTACAAGAAGTCGTCTGGGCACCACTGCGCTGTCTTTGGATGCGAAAACAATCAGCGCAAGAGGAAGATATCACTCAGCACTGTCTGTGAAAATGACAACACAACATGGGAGTCGTGCCGGTGCGGTGTTTTCAGATTGCACAGATTTCCATCCGCAACGAAAAACGACGAGCTCCGCCGCCAGTAGATAATTGCAATCAACAGGAAAAACTACAAGCCCAGTAAAAGTGTACGAGTAAGTACACTTACTGCGTGTATTCAAACGTGACGCCAGCTATTTCGCTTTACAGCAGTAATTTGCGTGCAGTATGCCTGTAGTATGCGGCACCAAATCATTGTCGTACTCTTTCGCAGGCCGCATGCCAATAATAGGAGGTATTAGGACTCACGCGTGCACGCACACTGCGCATGTTTATTACAAATGTAACGGTGTACTGTCGCGATGCAAAGAAACGTGAACAGCGGAAAGCGTGGCTTTCGACTCGGTCGAACTGCGACATGCCTTGACTGTCGCTATGCGAATCTGTGCTTTCAGCCGGCGTAGCACTACATCTTGCGCTGGCTGGCACTTTCGCACGGCGTGCACCGCGTGTGTGGGTTCCGAGTGCCAGGCATGATTGGCAAATGATATACATATGCACTGCATGAGCGCAAGCCGGAGCGGGATTCTAGCGCTACGGTGAGACGTGCTGAACGCACAAGTTTTGCTTAGCGACAGTCAACGCATGTCGCAGTTCGACCCAGTCGAAAGCCACGCTTTCCGCCGTTCACGTTTCTTTGCATCGCGATAGTACGTACCTGATAAAGTTGCTTCCGCAGTCAGCAGTGCACGTGCTGTAGACATTCCGGACCGTCGAGGAAAGTCTTCTCAACGTTTCACAAGAAAACAGCACAAATTTCCAGGCGAGGAAAAGCGCGAGACATGCTTAGAGCCATACTCGGGCTGGGAGGTTTCGCGTTTGAACTGCGGAGCGTCTGCTAGCCTGGCAGTTCCAGGTGTTCCTTCGCCACGCATGCAAGAGGTGGCGCGACGTGCTGCCTATTATGGCGGCACACACTGAACTCGCTGTGTTCTGGTGTATAGTTACGGTACATACGTTGTCCGGCGAAGCATGATTACGACCCACCCATGAGGCCGGCTGTTCATCGCAGAAAGATTCCGAGGCGTACAATAGTACGAAGTGCTCGGCCGACGCTGTTTATTTAAGCAGCTCCAGGACAAAGTGCACTTGTGTGCTTTTATTCTCAAAATAATTTTTTTGCGAACGCGCGCAACAAATATCTTGTTAACCTGTCTGGATGAAGTCAGCATAAGCAGTACCTTCATTCTACATGCTGTCGATGAGCGAGTTGCTGAAATTTCCCGAACTTCCGAGAACTCAGTCAAAAACTAGCAGTTGTTCCTTGTACGAATACAACCGATGAGCGAAGCTCCTTAGAAATGGGACACACGCGGCATTAGGCGCGCGCGGCGTTTCATTGTCCAGGCAACGGACCAACCACTCGGCGGACGACAGGGTGAAGCTATTGTTTCGCGCGTTCGCCGGTTTGAGGGGAGAGGGCAGAGTCGAAGAAAGAGGGAGAGGGAGACTAAGCTGCCTCCGTTTCGCATGCGTTCGTATTCTCGCGCTTGGCGCATCGTGCAGACGCCATCCGCGTTCCACCACTCATAAAGCTCATTTAGCTCCCGCGTGAGGGGGAAACGCCACAGCTGGCACTGTGCCAGGGAGCTTCAACGGCGACGGCGGGGTGCCGGCCTAAGGAGCTTCGCTCCTAATAAGCTCTACTATTTAACTTCATAACGAACACTTACCAGCAAATACAGAAGAGTATAGCAGCACTTGTCGTCCATATCGAACCCGTATGCAGCTAAACTTCAATACTTGCTGCACTTGGGATTATTTTTATTTATTTATTTATTTATTTATTTCGTACAACATTCCGGCCAACGGTGTTATGTAGAGGGGGTAGCAACGTGATTTTATTTGCTCATACAATGTTAGCTAACACGTAAAGCTTATGTACAGAGGACAGGTAAGTTGGTTTGCGTCATTCGAAAGTGAGTGACTTTCCACACCGTGATTTTCTTCCGCACACTCGGACAGGAGTTAACGTACTCATGACAATAGAGGTTCTGCAGGAGAAATCATATTAACGCGATAGCGCTGAAGAACTCGTAGCGCAGAAATTCCGGCGTCGGTGTGGTTGATTGTGAGCGAAAAATCATCATCCTTTCCGTGACTAAACCATCAACAAGGCCACAAATGAAATAAATAACAAAAACATTCTGTTTGCGTTAGAATCTAACCCAGGCCGTCTGCGTGGCAAACAGGTGTTCTACCACACAGCGATGCTATTTTTTCTTTAATCAGAGCCACGCTATGCTTGAAACTGCTTAAAAAAGCTATATGAGTGTCATGTTGTAAAAGACAGTCCCCCCTAACGCATGTAATATTGCGTGGCGGAAACGTAGAACCGCGCCAGGCGTCAAACATTTGCAGTGTTCTAAACGGTCACACATTACACAGCGCTCAGACGCTTTGTAATCATAATCAGCTGCAAAAGCATCGACATAGTGACCAGCTGTGTTGGTTCGAGTGTTGTCTTAGGGACGCGTTCTGGGCCCTTCGCTGATTAGCAAAAAAATAATTATGGCGTAGTGAGCAGTTAACAACTGTATTTACAGTAGACATTCTAGGATACTTTCATATGGCCAACGTTACACTCGCAGTCGTTCCTTTCCTTACGGCGCGGTTAAGACACGCACCGAGAACCCAAGCAAGCCTAGCGATTAAGAAGGTCATGCGCACGGGACCGGATTATGCTACCACGTTCTACTCTTGAAGGCGAAGCTCAAGCTTACTCCAGATTAATATTTCATTTTATCATCAGCCATCTACGACCTATTTTATGAATATTACTATGTAAATTATTTCTTCGTGGACAACCTGCGACGGAATCTCAAGCGGCGAAAATGAGCACTAGATATTCCGTCAGGCAAAGACCTTTGTCGATCACCTTGTTAGACGCACTTTTCTTTCGCTGTGGTTAGCGGTATTAAGCACTTCTTTCTCAAAAGCTATCAAAGTTCGTTCGTATTTTTAAACTTCTTTCTTAGTATGTAACCTTACTGAAAAGCAATAGAGGTTATGGCTTACGAAACTGAAACGAGCCCTTAAAATCCCCCATATTTTGTTATTTCTTGGCATTCAAGCCATTTTTCTTTCATGGGGTACAAACTTTTGTCCTTTAGTAGTATATAAGTGATTCGAGTTAGAGTATTTGCAGGTTTGTCCAGGACTGATAGGTTGTACACATTTGAAATCAAAATGGTGGCCGCTATGCGTATCCGTGGTGCTCCTATGTTAGTTGTCCTTTTGACCCTGCTGCATTTTGGGCATTCATATACAAAACATTATGAAGACATCTCACAGGCAAGTTTTTTCTGCAATTTCTAGTGTCAGCATGCAATACAACTTTTAGAATTCAGGCGGTTGACAGCATTTTTTATACAAGATTCCTGCAAAAGAGTGTGTACTGGTTAAAGCACAAATGTTATTGTCCTGAAGAATGCAGGCAAGGGGCCTATGGTGTACGGAACTGTGCGCACTGATCTAATGACCCATTCGTTTAAAGCAAACGTTAGAACAGTGGTACTTGCACAGGAGGGCCAAATGACCTACTTTAGCAACGGTAGACATTCGTGTATACAATACATGGAAGCATCTTTGTCAACTATTGCCCGCAGTTGTCCCGGCTGCATATTCTTTGTAACAAAGACTGCTGGGGTATCTGTCGCTACAAAACGATACGTATGTAGGCATGCGATTCAGAGTGAAACATCTAATAAGTGTATAGGCCGTCAATAAATGTCGTTACAATTATGCAGGTCTGCTTTAGAAAACAAATGAGGGACGAATATATTGATGCCGCAGAAGTATATTGACATGCCTGCGAATTTCAGTTTTTTTTTGAAGAGCGGAGCTCTTTAAGGGGAGATGCGAGTCGAAAAACGCGTTTTTTTTTCCAAAATGACATATTTTTCGTTTATATTTCCTTTCACAAGTTTAGCTTCTCTTCTTTCACGACAAAAAAAAAAACTGAAGATTGTATTTAAACTCGGAGTAGGTTAAAATCTCTTTTAAAGAGCATAAAGTGGCTACTAAAAGACTAAAAAGTGCTCATTTTCTAGAGTATCCTGGAAATTGTCACCTGGCTGCCTGCCATTGCATTTCGCATGACGGGTTCACTAAAGCCACAAGCTCAAAATAACCATGACTGCCAAGCTCTCAAGATGGAATAAATCATCTTAAATAACATATCTTTTGCACATAGATGAGCTTTCGCTTATACCTTTAAAATGCATTTTTCTCAAAATCCATTTTTGGGCAACTTCTTGAGTTTGGACATCATGGTTTTGGTACTTCTGGTAGCATGATCGGGATGAAATTTTGCCCACACATTTCTTAACATGTAAAGGGTGCAAGTATTTTGTTAAGAACTTGATATCGTCTGCATAATTATCACGAATCTAAAGTAGGCAATTAATATGGGCTGAGGATTCTAATAATTCTGGCATTACAATTTTTCTTGACCATAAAAATTTTCTATACGCACTTTCTTGATAAGTATTTGCATTCTAGAGTTAATGTGGAGAAATATGAGTCATTAATGGTTCAGAACCGTAAAAGTTTAGTGGCATAAAAAGTTTGTCCAAAACGAACTATACTTTACACATTGCCCTGGCATATAACGAAAACTGTGCAACTTACTATAAAAGCAATTACATATTTGAAATCAGCATGAAAGCCTATATATACAGCAAAAATGTCATTCCCCTAGGCTGCATTTGACGCAACCATTTTTCCAAATCGCATCTCCCCTTAAGCTTTTTTTATGCGCCGGGTAGTGCCAACTGGAATCATCATAGTCGTGAACCCGTACGTGCTCTCTTCGTCCTCTACTTCAACTTCACCTTTGCTCCCACAACAGAGCGCCGATTTTTCCGGTGTGGAGTACAATAACTATGATAGGCGGGTCTGCTACCTGAAAAAAAATCACGTAAGATTACATAACTAGTCACGGGACTGAAAATCACGGAATAACTACTCATGTGACTAAAGCCACCTAACATCACATAATAATTAGTCACGAAACTACGATTCACGTGAGATTTCGTCAGGTGCATAAAATCATGCAACATCGCGTAATGGCTAGCCACGTCATATGTTTCCCTATAAACCGCGTAACAGCTAGTCACGAAAATAAAATGACACGCCCAACGGGGAGTCACGTGACATGTCTAGCCAACTCTAGGCATACTTAGTATTACTAGCAAAAACCTAGCCTCTCTATCGAAAGCTTGGACTTACAATCAAAATTTAGCTAGGCTGAACACTAGCTCCACTGTTGCTACCAGCCTTGCGCCACTCGAGCAAACTGCGAACTTGTTTCATGTGATCGGGTTTTACCCGCAAACGCTTACCTGTGGCTCGGTCAAGGCCACACCGCAATGCCTGCAACACTTCAAGATAATGTTGACTATACTGGTACGATTGGGCGCTATACGAGTCTAGTCGAGTTTTATTCTGAACTGACCGCGACTACCAGAGATAACGATGGAATGTTCCACACTCCTGTTACAACATGAAGCGTTTCTGCCGAAGAACACATTATCGATGTCCAATGTCCGTTGTCGCAGTCATCATGAAACAGCACGCGTTTTAAGTATACTCGGAGGTTTTCCTTTTCTCGGGGTATTTCTTGGAGTACTGCTGTCCCGATATAAATGTTTTGAATCACCCTTCTGAGTTTCCATCAGCAAGTCGAAGAAAAGAAACTGGTGCTTTACTTGAGGTTTACTTGATGCATTACTTGAAGCATATCTTGAGATTTACCGTGGTGACACGACGCAGGATGGCGAAAGACTGGAGCAGACCTTTGCCGAAAGGGCAGGCGGCAGTATTAGTTCACAGGTCATGCACTGCAATACTTATGGAAACCACACGAGCAAGCAATCAGTACAGGGAGCTGGTGGCCGTCAAGCTCGCTCTGCCAGGGAAAGGCAGGCGGCACTCACTGGTGGTTGCTTCGGTCTACTATCGCCCTTGTTGCGGCGCCACTTCACCGCAGGAATACGTGTGGATACAGCAACTGCTGCGCGAGGCCAAGGGTACTCAGATCATAATAGGCGGAGACTTCAATGCCAAAAGTGATATCTGGGGATATACCACTGCTGATTCCAGAGGACGCCTTCTGGCTGATCAATTGGAATCACTACCGCTTTATATTTGCAACAGAATTGGGGTTCACACCAGGGCTGGGCTCCATGCAAAGCAGACGGATACCACTCCGGACTTAACCATCGCCACCCCTAAAGTAGTGAAGAGCTGGGAGACTCACTCTACCACATGGGGCAGTGATCACTACCCCATTATTTTCTCGATTAACAAGAAAATTCGCAAGCAGCGCGCATGTATTCGATCTATCAACTGGTCCCACTTTCGGGACGGTACCGAAGCAAAATTCGAAACCATTGAAGAATTCGTACAACATTTGCGTAATAACCTTCGCTCTGCCACAGAAGAAGCCTTTGGTGAAGAAGATGATGGATGCGTTGACTCGCGCATGATTTCTCTATGGAGGAAAGCCAACAAGCTAACACAACAGTACAAGACCAACGGCAGAAGGTACCAGACTCTTCGTGGCATCAGAGAAATCTTCAAGATTATTAAACAACATGGGGAGGAGCTGAGTCAAGCCCAGTGGGTCTCCACTTGTGAGCGACTCGGAAAAATTAAAGGCATGAAACAGCTTTGGGGAATTCTTTGCAAAATGCTTGGTAAAAGCAAAGCATCCTCACCACTCCAGACACTTACCCTCCGATATGACGACGACGAGCATGAGCAGGAAATCATTAAAACATTTTTTCCTCATGCCAGCATTACAGCACCTTCTCCACTCGAAACTCCAAAGATTGAATTTACAAGTCAAGACCCAGATGCTCCTTTTTACGCTAGGGGAGCTTCATGCAGCCTTAAAACACGGCAGATGTGATTCTTCACCGGGACATGACAGCATCACTTGGAAAATGCTACGCCGTCTGTCCGAAGAAGCCGAAACCGCCCTCCTAGAGGTCATCAACAAGCAATGGTCTGAGGGAGTGGTCCCAGAACATTTGCCTCTGTCGATCATCAATCCTATACCAAAACCAGGAAAGGATCCTACAATTATAGCAAATCTTCGTCCCATATCGCTCACACCGACCATATGTAAACTAATTGAGAGGATGATACATACGAGGATAACCAACTATATTGAATACCACACCTCAGGTTTACAACCCGTCTCAAGCCGGTTTCAGACCCAATATGGGAACGCACAACAGCCTCTGGTTGCTTCGAAGGGTTATAAATCGGAACTCACGAAGCGGACCTCCTGACTACATTTTAGCAGTCGACGTGCGGACAGCTTTTGATAACGTCAAAGCAGGACCATATCCTCTCAAATCTTGCAAAAATATATCCCAGCCAACGAACGCTCGAGTGGATCGCAAGATTTCTGGAAGCGAGACCAATACGACTTCGCACTAATGCTAATACGCCCCGTACTACTTACTATCTCGATCGAGGCGTTCCTCAAGGCTCTATCTTGGGTCCTCTGCTTTTTTAATATTGCCATGCTCACTGTAGCCCAAGAACTGGAATCGAACACTGGCGCCCGCTATACCATATATGCGGATGATATAACCATTTGGACCGAAGCGCAGGACTATGGTGGGAATATTCAGGATATGGCAAATGAACTTCAAGCAGCTCTGATTGCACTCGGAGATACCCTTCCAAGAATAGGATTGACTTTAACGCCAGAGAAAACTCAACTTCTTTGCGTCAATGGCAGACGTAGTGCCCTTCCACCGGAGCAGGCAATCACATTGATACTAGGAGCTCATCAAGTCACAGCAACACACGGACATATTAAAATTCTCGGGATTCCCATACACAGTTGTAATACGGGACATCTTTGGACCAACGAGCTCAAAAAACAATGGCCAAAGTTACTTAACACAATAAAGCGCATCTCTAATAAATTTGGCGGAGCACGACAATCAGCCTGCGCCACCATAGTCAGATCAATCGCAGTTGGTAAAATCGCCTACGGTGGCACCGTGATAACGCTGTCAAAAAAAGCCGAAAAAACTCTACAGGTTCTTCACCGACATGTCCTTCGGACTATCACGGGACTACCGAGGTTTACCAATGTACAAAAACTCCAGGATCTCACGCCTATGCCCCACATTGACGATATTCTCAGAAATGCCCAGACATCCCTGTATAATCGTTTACAACTAAGCATCCAGGGGCAAGATACCCTGCTTTGGGACACCCGACGTGTCCGTATGGAACCCCGGGACACTGCTAGTGAAGCCACTACCCTCGTCTTTCCTCACCTGTGCCACTCCAAGACACGAGCACCACTCACAATTGGAGCCTCTGCGGCCAGACAGCGGCTCTCTCAGCTGCACAATTTGCACACCACCAATGCCATATTTACCGATGCCGCTCTCGATGGACAACGCTTGGCCTTAGCATGGTACACACCCTCGACCGGTGAGGCCAAGCGCTACACATGCAGAATGGACTACGCGACGCCTACACAAGCAGAACTTCTGGCCATTTGGACCGCCCTGCAGGATAACATAGCACCATCAACTATTTACACAGACTCATTTGAGGCATTAAAGGACATAGAGGATCCAAATACAGAAGATGTCGCGGCTTTACGTATCCGTAAGATTCTCCTGCACAAACAGAAAAATGGCATTGACACTAGAGTCGCCTGGACGCCGGGACACGTGGGGATCCAAGGGGAGGTAACGAGGTGGCACATAGTCTTGCCACCTCAAATGCTGGAGTTCTACCTTATCATCTCCGACCTCTCCTACGTGGATCGCCCGATCTCGGTAGCCACCCCTACGCAAATTTGTCACCGAGCTCCCACTTTGAAATGGCACGCCTTCGGCGCTTCCTCAAGTATATTAACCGGGAGAGACTCAAAGATGTCACCCCTCCTCGTATCTTTCAGAACCTCGCCATCAGCCGATACCCAGGAAATATTTATTAACAAAGTGCTTGCAAACACAGCCACTACCCCTCATATAATTCATAAATGGCAGACTATTGATGACCGGAAGAGGGGCATTGACACCTCTATCCCCCTGCATATGTACCCTTTGCCACTCTTCATGCATAGCCAACATGGAGCACCTCATTCTACACTGTCCTGCCCTACATCATTATCGAAAGGACAACGCCATTTTTCTACATCCCGATTTGGAAGCGGTACAAAAGGACACACTCGAGAACCCTCATCAGCTTGTGACATTAGCACACTTCGGAATTAGTAGCGGCTTGGCGCGCATGATTTAGTATGTGCCTCTCACCCCTCCCCCCTCCCTCAATATCCCCATCAGCGACCTTCGGTCCTCCCTTTCCCTAATCAAAAGAATTTATCTATCTATCTATTCGGGAACTGCCGAAGCGGAGCGGCGGCGGCTGCAGGCGTCCGAACCGACAGGCGCGTGATCTCGTTCTAATACGCGCCTCGAGCTACGCATGAGCTGCGCGAGAGGCGCGGCGCGGTGGCTAGTAAATTATGATGATGATGAAGGGCGATGATGATGACGCTACAGAATACTCCCCCCCCCCCCCCCCCGTAGAAAGAATCCGAAATGAAAACGATGAGAGCGTATATACAAGTGTTCAGGTCGCGAAACGGAAGGGTCCGTGAGCAGTCCAGGTCGTCAATGTGAAGGGAATATCGAGAACCAGGGGGGACTCTGGCGGGCGGCTCTGGGAATGACGCTGCGGACGAGGGTCGTGGCGAAGGCAAGCTGTTGGAAGGAGCTGTTGGTGTCGAGGACATAGGTGTCGTAGCCGGACGAAGACAGCCTGCTGGGCACAGCAGGTAGGTAAGTGCACGGCAAGTGGTCGGTCAATGCGTCTCGTCAAAGACTCCGGACGATGGTTTTTGTAGAACCCAGATGGCGTGCGCTCTGCCGGAGAGTCGGACGGCGCGCCCGTGCTCGTCCGGGGCAGCCGTGGTGGTTGGAACGACGCCGAGGTGGGCGGGCGACACAGGTGGTGTGGCGATAGGTGCTGGTGACGTCGTTTAGGTGATGCAGGAGAGCGCGTGTGCGGGGCGACAGGCGGGTTGTCTGCCTGCGTGTCCGGTGGGGCAGACGCGGTCTGCTATCCCTGCTTCGAGACAGGCGGGCGGTCCTCGGGATTTTCCGTCATCGTCGCAGCATCACGCACGGTCGGCCGTAGCTCGTGAGGGGCCGGAACCTCTGCTGCGGTACCCTTCGAGGACGATGCTGGTCGCAAGTGGCAAGATGCGCATAACGTCGAAGATGTTGAAAAGTCAAGTTTGGTCGTCAACGGCGATGCCTCCGTGACGGGGGGGCTAATTACGGCGGCGACGATGTCCGTGTCGGTGGCAGACTCCAAGGTAAACGGCGAGGTAACCATAGTGGAGTCTGACGGCTCCGAGGTGTCGCGGGCCGTGGAGGTCGGGAAATACGGGTGGGTGGCAGGCACGCCTGATGGACCATCGGCTGAGGGCGTCGAAGAAAGGCACCTTCCTGGCGGAGCAGTCGAAGGCGGCAGTAACGTCTTGTGCCTTGTCGGGCGGGTGGTCAGGCACGGAAATCGCCGCGCTGGTGGCCGGACGTGAGGTTGCAGGTGACGTATCCGGGGAGTAACGTCGCGGGTGGTAGGAAGCGGGTGCTACGTATTGCCCTAGCAGGCGAGCGCCGCAGCGCAAAGATCGTCGTAAGGCTACGGGCTGGTGGAAGATGCGGCCGCGAGATGGCGAAGCTCGACCGACAGCGCGTCGAGCAAGACTGCGTGCATTAGCGGCTGTGACGTGACGCCATTCACTGCGAGAACGACGTCCAGCTGCATAAACCATGCCTGGGGTAAGGTCGGGTGGAACGGTGGCACTGGCGAACAAAGTTGTGGAAGCATGGCAGCCGGCAGCTCGTCGAAGGACGTGTTCTTCGGGTGACCACTGTAGCGAGAGAATACGAGAGACGTGGACGACGTCGTGAAGGCGGCCGACGTGGCCCGTGCCGAACTCGCCACTTTATTCGGGAACTGCCGAAGCGGAGCGGCGGCGGCTGCAGGCGTCCGAACCGACAGGCGCGTGATCTCGTTCTAACTCGCGCCTCGAGCTACGCATGGGCTGCGCGAGAGGCGCGGCGCGGTGGCTAGTAAATGATAATGATGATGACAGGCGATGATGACGACGCTACACATAGATTCCTTCCGTCTTCAAATTCTACCGTATGTTTTTTTATCCTTTCACTAGCCATTCAGACCTATTATATTTAGTATTGGCCAAAACATGTTTGAGCTACCGTGGTGCCGCAGTGGTATCGGTGTTCAGCCGCTTACCTTCAGGACGCTAGTTCGTTCCTCTCTGCGGTGCTCGCACTTTGACGGCACCCAATTGTTCGCGACTCGCGCACTGTTCGATGTCAGTGCACGTTGAGGAACCAAAGCTGGTCGAAATTGTCCGGAGCCGTCCATTGCAACATTTTCCTCGCCTTGACCGCTTTGGGTGAGAAAAAAAGTACTTAAGGTGAACTCGTATGAACACTTTATTATTATGAGCATTTGGGGGGTCACGAAACACTTCTCAGAAGAAGAAAAAACAAAGACTGCAATTTCAGAGGAGAAAATGGATGTACCCTTTTGGGTACATCAGGCCTAAGCTGAGTAAACCTCAACAGAGCCATTTTTCTTTAGAAGGCAACGAAACAGCCGACATTTAGGGTGTTTAACTCGGGTTTTCACGCTGTTATCTTCATTGTGGCATATTATCTGAAACTTTGGGGGCACATGCCCGGAAAAATGCCCCTGCATGCGAAATCGGGCCTCATTAGCTGGTATTGAAACCACTTTGCTACGTTTTGGGACTTCCATGGGTAAGCCAATTTGAACATCCAGCTCTACTGCATTTTGGAATTCTTGCATTTGTTTGACGTGTGTGTGAATTGGCGTTTTCGCCACTCTGTTCTTAAACTTCAATTGGTCGAGAATGTTCTTGCTGCAACATCTATGAACTTGCAGTCATTGCTGCATTAGATCCTGGGATTCATCACCACTAGTTCCAAAAAGGGGGCAAATACCCTGATAGGCCACTTCTTTGTATGAATATCTGTGAATATCTGTCCGTAGTTAAGGCATGTACGTGTCCGGAAAGGTCCACACCGCCCATATTGTTGCTGCATCCTTTGTTGCAATGGGGATGCTCTACAGAGAGAGAAAAGACTTTATTTGACAGAATGAGCCGGCAGTTTGATCTTCGTGGCTTCCAGGTGGCGGCTCACAGTCGCTGGACTTGGGTGACATCCTCGGCCTGCCGGACGGCCCAGAGCTGGTCGTTCAGCCTCCGAGCTTTGGAGGGCCGCCTCCCAGCGGCGGCGGCACCGCCGCTGGGAGGCGACCCTCCAAAGCTCGCGGTGCGGGATCCGCGGCGGCCCTCCTAAGAAGGTCCCCCCGCGGATCCCGCAGCCGGGGCGGTGGTGGGAACGAGTGAGCTCAAGGCTTCCTGTGGTCTGGCATTGACGGCCGTTATAGGCACATCGCGAACGGCGACGTTTTCGCGACAGTTGTTGCCAGCACAATCCCAGAGCATGTGACTCAGCGTTGCTCTGTTCCTGCACGCTTTACACATATCGGTGGGATAGAGGTTCGGGTGGCAGTGGCGTAAGATGGCTGGGCTAGGGTATGAGTGGGTTTGGAGCAAGCGAAAGCTTACAGCATCGCGTCTGTTTAATTTATTGTGTGGTGGCGGGAATTTACGCCTTTCAAGCCTATACTGTTGGGTAACGTCTCGGAACGTTGTCAGACGATCACCCCACGACCATTGTGATTCTTGTTGCTGCGTGCCTGTCGAAATGTCTCGAGCCAGCAGACCCAAAGCCCCGTTCTCGGAGTCGGAGGCGGTGGCCACGTAATGGGCCGCGGCTCGGCGAGTGAGACCTCGAGCCGCGGCGTGGGCTGCCTCGTTTCCCACGAGCGGGACGACGGTGTGTGCCGGGGTCCATAGGAGGAAGACTGTCGGAGTTTGGGGGTTGTGAGCGTGACGCCGAGTCGCCATCTCCGCACGTTTGAAGAATTCGGGCCGCTTTCCACGAGACAGGGCCGCGCGGGAAACCGCAGACTGCCGCTTGCGAGTCGCTCTTCACGATATCTGCATTCGGCGCTACGGCGAGTGCTAAGGCTATCGCGGCTTCTTCGGCCGCCTCCGTCTGTCCCGTGGTCACCGGGGCGCTCGCGAGGCATTTGCCCATATAGTCAACGACCACAGTTGCGTGTGCGCTTCTCCCTTCTCCATATCTCGCGGCATCTACGTATACAACGTCAGCACTAGTGCCATACTTCTTTTGAAGATATCTAGCGCGCGTGTTACGTCGCCCGACGTGGTGCGTCGGGTGCATATCTTTAGGAAGCTGCGGAACGATCAGGCGGTCGCGGACCGAGGCAGGAACCTCCGCCTTTTCAGCCTGCTGAGTGTGATACCTGAGGCCGAAGCGACTCAAGGATGTGTCGACCCGCCTTTGACTTTGATAAGCGTTCGTATTGCGCAACGCCATGGGCCTCGATTAACTGGTCGAGTGAGTCCGAGCGCTAGAAATCTTTCGGTGCTCGCGTTGAGTGGAAGGCCGATCGCTCGATGCTGTACATCTACTCTTTCTTTCTCCTCCTATGGCCTACGCGTACCCGCATGTGTTCTACCCCTTTTTGATTGGGCCTAGTCTGCCTCTTTCAAAATCGAGCCATAACGTTGAACTTGGAAGCTCACTGGTGCATCATTATCTTCATCATGATCATCATTATCAACATCACTGCTGCCACCTGACCATTCACTCATGCTGGGCAGCTCACCCACAATGTCGCCCTCATCAGATAAGTCAATATCACTCTAAAAGAGTAGCTCTTGTATCTCCTAGTCAGTGGGAAATCTGCCTGCAACACAAAATAAAATTGAATGTATTTTCAACGCTATGACCTGAAGTACCCAATTGGGTGCATTGGTAAGTAAGTTAAGCTATCTCAGGGGCAACTCAAAGCAACAAGTCCGAAATTTCCATGCGCCTTCTCTAGTCTATCGTGATTATTTATACTCACTGCCTAACAAAATATATCTAGCATTTCATTAATTAAGAAAAATCTAATCTCACCTGGTCGACTGCGCGCGCTATCCTCGCATCACGCCGCCATACTTCTTTTTACTGCGAGCGCGTACATGGGCATACGGGGACATGTCGTGGGCATTTTGTTAACTGATACTTCCGCTCAGAGAAACAGCAGTTTTCATCAAGCGGTCTTCAAATATAGGATCACAGCGCGCGTTTTTCAAATGTAACCATTTGGGTACCCACGGACTGAAGAGGTTAAAAAAAAAAGTCACAGTTTCACCGCAAGGGTGAAGCAATGAATGCGATAGCAAAAAATTCCTAATGTTATACGCAGTGAGGCTGGCAGCTAACTCTTTTTGGATCCGATCTCACGCAACTCTAGAAAACGCTTGTTTAAGAGAATTCTCTTCGCGTTGAGAGCGCAGCACGTAGAAGGGTACGCCGGCCCGGCCGCCGAGAAGGGGAGATGAGAAGGGGGGAGATAAAGCGCGCGCCCGCGCCCGCGCTCGTAAAATCCAACGTCGCCCCCCCCCCCCCCGCCCGCTGTCGGCCGCCGAGAAGGGGAGATAACGCGCGCGCCCCCCGCTCGTAAAATCGAAGGTCGCTCGAGGGACCCCCCCCCCCCTCGCGTCTTTTCACGCTCACGAACGACGGGCGGGCCCGGTTATATATATGCATATACATATACGGCAAATGACGCCGACGCCGACGGCGAAAACCAGCCGCGAGTGTCCATATAATTGCTATCGCAATAAAACCCGAACAAATGATCTCAAAAATCAAGCCATTATATTTTTGTGCTTTTCATCGTGGTACAAACAAATAAATAGGGCCCTGTATGAACACTAAACCGTGTTTCAACCTTTTTGATTGCGCCCGTGAAGAATATCGATTAATCAACAAAAAAAAACACATTTATGCATAAGTCATGAAAATATTAATGACCTAATCAATGAACGAATAATTATCAATGGAAAAAATATTTAACCTCCCTGATATGCTAGCACCTTCTTAGATAAAATGTTGGAATCTGTGCTAACTCAGCTCTCTTAAGCTTGTGATGTGGGCTTTAATAATTCGGCGGATGATTTCATCCTAGCTTCCTGTTAGGACTGCGCAAGAAGAACGCTGGCACATGACTTCACTTGTTGCAGTGAAGTGACAGCCAGCTTCCCGTCTTTTTTTACGTTATTTGCGTGTTCGCGACAGCTTTTGCACACGACCGGTTTGTCCAACACAAAAACGGTTGCATGTTAAATCTACCTATAGACAACACCCTCGGTACTCTTTTCAGAAATGACCCGATGCTAATGATGCTTGCTTTTCTTGCTCTTGCATTCCTGCGTGTTGGTCATTTTGCACAATTTTACAAGGTCGTGTGGTGCTGAAACCTCAGCGCGAACATCAGCTCTCTGAGGGATATTTTTAAGTGTATCTGCAATTGTGCACGTTTGAAATTGCAGCAAATTTCTTCACACAATCACAATATTAATGAGATATAGCACACAATGATGCCAAGGAAAGTGCAAGCGATGTTATTAGTAGTAATTGTAATTCAAATGTAAAGAAAGAAAAGTAGACAAAACATAACATGCCGCGGGGAGGGACCGAACCTGCGACCTTGGGATAACGCGTCCGATGCACTACCAACTGAGCTACTGCGGCGGTCATCCCCCTGTCCACATTATGGAATATTCATGTGCATTTAAACCTGGAAATGTTAGTCACCGCGGATAGTAGCTACAGCGGCGAGTGTAGAACACTTTTTTCCGCCTGGTAGCGTATGTTACTTCTCATTAATATTGTGTATAACGAAGAAATAGGAGCCCTCAAATTTCCACTTCTTTCACTCCCATATCCATGGCGCTCATAGCTAGGACAGTGTGCAGATCAAGACCCCCCAGGTTTCTTCATTAAGATTGCATACTGCCCGAAGTGGTTATCGCTCCCTTCAGTGGAGTGTGCCCGTCCACCCGACAAGGCGGTCGAGTGTGCGAACTCCTGCGGTCTGAGGCACGTCGGCGGGGACGGTTCTACAAACCAACTCCTGTTTATGAGAGTTAACCCGACAATGGCAGCATCTCCGAAATCAAAAAGCATGTCCGAAATCATGTTCGAAAAGAGCATCCCACAGCGAGGTGCATCGTCCACCTAGCTGAAGAAATCGCTCTACCGAACGAAGTTCTTCAAGTGCTAGTTTTTGGACCAAAATTTGCCTCTCAATACAAATGAAACCTCCGAGAACTTCTCTTCTACGGTTTCCAGGGTATTCCTCTCAAGTTACATATGTTTTAAAATGAACACTCCTCGGCATTAAATATATTTAACACAAAGTGCGTGTCCGTCACAAGCGACGGTGTGGAGTTTCACAGATTCTAGTGGGTGCGGAAGAACCAAGGAGGAGTAAAAAATTCTGGAGGGGAAACTCTCGCAATGAGTAGGCGGCAAAAGTGAAGCCACGGTTTCCCCCGTAGAGGAATGATTTTCCGGTCTACAATAAATTAATAAACTGTTGATTACTAAGCAAAGATGACTGAGCGGTATGATGCCCCACGAGCGCATCTCGTCTCTCGGAAGCGTCTGGTTTTCTCTCTTTTCCCCTGGTGTAATTCGAGACGATATTTGTATTAGCCGCGCCCTCCGGTGGCATGCCAGGGTCGCTCGTGGTTTCTAGACGTTGGCGGTGAAACCAAACTAGTGAAACCGTAACTGTGTTCCCACACAACACCCCCCTCCTCGTAAATGAAGAGGCCAGCATACTACACATGCATTTCGGTGGCAGAAGTACTCGTATGTGCGGAGAGCCACTTATGTGCCAAATCGGATAGGTTGACGCACAGTTCTTCCGGAACGAGTGGTGCAGGGATGACTTACTTTCGAACATGGCTCAATGGCCGTGTCGTTCAGTGGTTGCTCCATGTGCGCCGGCTTTAGTCGATCAAATTTCAATAGAGGAAGTTTTCGGGCTGTGGCACAGCACTTTGAATGAGCCACAGTATGATGGCTGGAGTGGTCTTCTCACCGCGTCACGTCGCAACAAAACGTGGGTTCACTGATCTAAGTCTTTCGACATGTACGCAGGGGTAGCCTGCTTCGCGGGAGTCGGTGCGGGACGGAGGCAATCCAGCATTGTTCGCAAGCATGACACGTATAGGAGAGAACAAGGCCTGACCTTTTTTTTCCTTGTATCTTCAAACTGACCAGGTAGGCGAAGGGTGTTTCCGTAGAGCAACTCAGGGCTCGTGCACTTCAAGTCACTTTTGAGAGTTTTGCGCATACCAAGGAGCACGAGTGGGAGTACTTGGGTCCATCAGGAGCGTTCACCGTCCGCCGTTATGGAATATTTCAGCTCTCTGTGCATTCGCTGCACCAGTTCGTTAGCTGCTGGATGATAAGCTGCTGTACCGATACGATGCGTGCCGAGGACAACAAGAAGTTCCTTGAAAAGGGAAGACTCAAATTCGCGTTTACGATCAGTTGTGAGGGTGGATAGGATTCCAAAGCGTGCAATCCATGTCTGAAGGAATTCCTTTTAGACGGTCTCAGCAGACATATCTCGCATAGAAACGGGCTTCTGGGCAGCGATTGAAGCGGTCGACACAGCTAAGAATGTAGCAGCATTCTTGGGAAAGTGGCAAACGATCAACTATGTCAATATAGACTTCTCTGAACCGGGTGTCTGGAGAGAGAAATGTTGACAGCGGAATGACAGTGTGTCGCTGTATTTCCGACCCTTGACACTGAATGCACGTACGCTACCAATCTCGAACGTCTTTGTTCATTCCTGGCCGCAAGTATCGCGTTGTCACAAGCGCATGCGTTGCACGGATTCCCGGGCGCGAAAGTGAGTGCAGAAACTCAAACATGGAGCGGCGAAATGATTTTGCCACAAATGGGCGCGGTGTGCCAGTGAACATGTCGCATGCGAGTAGTTCTGTGCAGCTATGCAATGGAACTTCCTGAAATACCAGACTAAATGAAGAATTTCTCAACTCTCGGAGCTATTAGGGGCGAAGCTCCTCAGGGTGTGGGTCGTTCCCTCCTCTGTAGTAGTTGTAGTAGTAGTATGTATGTAGCCACCTCTAGTTTATAAATTGTTCAATAGATGGCGTTGCGTGTATATGTCCTTGGAAATAATATCACTAGATGGCGTTAGTGGTTTTTCGTATACTTTGATGATTAAAGATGATAGATGGTGCTGTTATAGCGGAGGGCTCGGAAAGCTGCTGCAGCGCGCGCGCGCTCGCCGACAGGACCCACTCCTACGCTCCCCCCCCCCTCTCGCCTCGCCGACGCGGTACTCGCAGTCGAGCACCGCGTCACGGAGCATGCGGCGGCTCCGGTACTCACAGAAGCACAACCCATAGCCAAGGACGCGTGGCTTTCACAACTCACAGCCGCGTTCTGTGGCGATGCATGCGGAGGCGAGGCGTTGCGTCGAGCACTGGTGTGGACTTCGGCGTCTGAGTAGGTGGCATCGTCTTCCTCTGTCGTGGAACGCGAACTGGCGTTGTCGCTGAGCTGGGAGCGCCCTGAACACAAGTCGGCGACGCTCGTGCCCAGCTCACGATCGAACACCCAGGATCATGCAAAGACGTGACACGTGTTGTTACGTCTTTGCATGATCGAGTGGGCAATGTACGGGGAGATTCACGGTTACCCGAATGATCCCTCCGAGCTTCGCCCACTCACCGTCATTCATTTCGTGGATATGCTGTGATTATTTTCGTCTTCCCTTTGTGATAATGCCGTTTTGTCAAAGTCAACAGAAGTTGCAAGCAAAGGGACACTGCTCATCTGAGAACGTGAGAGTGCGTCAGCTGCGGCGTTCGGAGGGCAGCGACATGACGAATATCAGTGCAGAATTCCGATAAAAACAGTTGTCGAAGTTCTCTCGGTGACGTATCATCCGACGGAGTCGTGAAGGCGTGAGTCAGTGGCTGATGGTGAGTGAGAATGTACAATGGCCTGCCTTGCAGACAGTGGCGGAAATATTTCACTGTCAAATAAATAGCTAGTAACTCACATCTGTATGTGCGGTACCGGGTTTGTGCAAGCGACAGCATTTTAGGAAAGAATGCGAGAGGCCTCCATTCGTCACCGATACATTGCTGCAATATAGCACCCACGCCGTCGCTAGAGGCGTCTACTATGAAGCGGGCCGGTGCGCCAGGCTGCGTGTGAGTTGGGAGAGCTGCCGTCACGAGGTCAGTTTAGATTGTGTCGAACGGGGCACGAGCATTTTCCGTCCACTGCAGTGGTGTGGTGCCCACTCCAGGGGTTTGATGGCTTCAGTGCGTGTGCACAACCTCGTATGAAGCCTCGATGAAAGTTAATTAGGCCGAGGAATTGCAGTAGTTTTCGCTTGTGCTCAGGTGGAGGAAAATTTTGAATAGCTAGAAATTTGTCATTCAGTGGTTTGATACCTTCGCTTGTGAGGCGGTGTCCCAAAAAGTCGATCTCAGCACACCGAAGGGGCACTTGTCTGGGTTAATGACGATCCCATATTCGTACAGACGAGAAAATAGTTGCCAGAGATGGGCCGCATGTTCAGGCGAAGTGGTGGCAATCACAATGTCGTGGACGTATGCATAGCAGAAATACAAGCCTCGGGTCACCTCGTTGATGAACCGCCGGACAATCTGATGTATTGCACAGTCCAAATGGCAGTCTGATGTACACGAATAAGCCAAAGGGTGTTGTGACTGCTGATTTAGGAAGGTTGAGCTCTTCGACTGGAATCTTATGGTAGGCTTTTACCAAATCATTTTGAGAAAACGGTGGTGCCGTGCAATGTTCCAACAAAGTTGTGCAAATGGGGAATCGGATAGCGAGCTGGTTGCGTCACTTTGTTGAGGGAACGATAATCGACACATGGGCGTTACTCGCCCGGTGTTGACTTTGGGAATAAAATGAGTGGTAAGGATTACGAGCTAGAGGATGAGCGCACAATACCCATTTCGAGCGTATGCTCAAATTCACGTCGGACAATGCTCAGCTTCTCGGGTGGCAAGCGGCGAGGGCGTGAGTGTAGTTTTGGTCCTGTTGTCATAATGTGATGCGTCACGCTGTGATTGACTGGGCATGTTGTGTTCACAGGAGACGTGAAAAAAGGAAGTCCGTCATCAAGTCTGTGATGTAGGAGTTGGATTTTGTTACATGTAGAAGCAGTGTAGACGTCATCATTTTTCTGGAAGTCGTGATGCCGTGAATGCTCAAGTTTGTGGTAGCATGTCGTAGACTGAAGTTTTTCATGTCCACAAGAAGACCGAAGTGGCGAAGAAAGTCAGTTCCAATGATCGTGTGCTTCATGTCGGCTACCAAAAATACTCAACGAAAGGTTCGGCGCAGCCCGAAGTCCATTGTAAGGGAGCGCTGGACGAACGTTGCATATCGCGTGGCGTTCACGGCTTCCAGGTTGTATGTTGGTTGGCCTTGCCGATGTGCACGTGTCGCCAGAACCGCACTGACTTCCGCACCTGTGTCTTTCAGGAAGCGGGTTTGTGAAAGTTTGTCCACAACATAAAATAGGCGTGATTCAGATTGGCCGCATAGATGATACTCATTCTTTGGCGTAGTTGACGAGTTATCGGGTTTTGATGGCGACTGGTGGCCAAATGAAAATCGAACTTTTTTAAATGGTTATCGCCTGGCTGGAGTCGCCTGGCTGGAGTTGCTGGAGTTATGGCCTAGTTGGAGTTGCTCGATGCTGTCGGTAGGAGATGCTGAGAGGCATGCTGTTGGGCCTGGCCCGCCAACCGCATTTAATGCGTGGCCGGCCCGTTTACCTGGTGGGCACAATGTGACACGCACTTGGTTGCATCATCCCGAAAGCGGCAATGGTAGCAGCAGATGCGTCCACTATGAGAAAGTAAGACGACGAGCGGTAGCGTGAAGTGCAGCAAGGATCGTCTTTTTCCCTGAGTCTTCAAAGCTTCCAGAGCACGCGCAAGGCGCTGGTCCTCTTGCTTTAGCAATTGTAATTTCGAAAAAGTTTTATTCGATGTAGAAGGAGAAGCTACACTCTCTTGACGCAGCCTTCAAAAGCGGATATTGCCGGCGTCGCTGCCTCATGCACCCTGTCAGCGAGAGCTGCGAGGTCATCGAGGGGCAAGTCACCAGCTGCTGCAAGAACCATGCAGACATTTCCAGTGAGGCGCTCGAGAAACAGTTGGCGGAGGAGATATGTGTCCAGCTTCGACGCCTTCTCTCCCAGGAGCTGGCGCATGCCGCGGAGCAACTGCGATGGCTTCCGGTCCCCCAGGTCTTGCACTGTCAGGAGCAGTTGCAGGCGCTTCTGCTCAGAGAGAGCGGTGCGTTCGCGTTTCAGCGACTCGTATGGCTTCTCGGTCAGAGGGGCGAGGGTGATGTCGCGCACCTCGGCTGCTTCGGTTGGCGTCAGGGCCGCAATGAGGTGGTGGAATCTAGTTTCCAGAGACACAAGTCTTCTTGTCGTAAACTGGTCCTCGACTAGCGCGAACCAAAGGCCAGGGTCTGCAGGGCAAAAACACGGAATCTTGAGGGTGACTGCTGAGATGGTAAGATATTGCGATGCTTTGTGGGATTTCTTCATCTGGGTGGCGTCGGTGGTCGCAATTGAGCTTACCGTTGACGTTTTGCAAGTATTGAGACCAGATGCGCAGGATTTTTGAGGGTTGAATCACTTGCTGTTCTAACTCCCGGTCACCAATTATGTAGACGAATGATTTTCCGCACTGCATTAAACTAATTAACTCTTTATTATTAAGTATACATGACTGAGTGTTAAGAGGCCCCACGAGCGCGTCTCGTCCCTCGGAAGTGTCTGGTGTTTTATCTTGATCCGGGTGTAACTCGAGAAGATGTTTATATTAGTCGCGCCCTGCGGAGGCATACCAGGGTCGCTCGTAGTTTCCAGACGTTGGCGGTGAAACGAAAACTGGTGAACCCGAAACCCGAAACTCTGTTCCCACACCACTTGTTTGTATCCGAAACACGCTGTTTTCACGTGGTGCCCGCCTAGAGGTAAAGTGGCTGAGCTCCTTTAGTGTAAACACCAGGAGAATCATGAAATAAGACATCGTTGTTCACCACGAAAGCAACTGAGAAGAGTATTGATTGGCTCATCTCCAATAAAGTTTGCCTAGATGCACAGGCATCTTAAGGAAACTTGTACATAAAGGCACGCGTCGAGTACTATCTGTCACAAAAGATTACGCATGCTAAAATGGTAGGGTGAGTCAGGAAAACGCTGCTTTTCCTTTGCTATCAGCTAACGTTATATCTTGCCACAGATAAGATGGCGGATTCTTGGCTTCACCTACGAGTCATAAATTCCACTCGAACTTTTTTTTAATCCTCCTTCGGAAGAACCATTATGTTGTGCACGATGAAGTAGCGCGTGAACGTGCGTCTTCAAAAGGCCATTGTTTTTTCAAAATGATTGTCGGTCTAGGAAACTTTCCTCTGGACCAAATGACAGAAGAACCTTCCAGAAAAAAGCTTCGGGGGGGGGGGGGGGGGGGGTGCGTGTGGCGCCTCCACTCAGTAGCTAAAGTCTCACCTTTGTGTGACACATGCAGCGCCCAAAGCCACTATTGTAGATGGACCGAACATATGATAACTACACGTGGTGCCCTCGACATATTTCCTATGCCATTTCATTGTTATTGCGATAAAGATATTTCCACGTACCTCTCCCAGAGCGCAAGTGTATGAACTTAACGACTGTACATGTCAACTCAGCACTTGAAAGGTGATGAATTGCCGAGTTGACTTGATATTTGCCGGTGAAAAGCTAGATTAATTGTTTTGTTTTCTTTTTGGGTGTTAATAAACAGCAGAACTGTTTAATGTCGAGCTCTGGCTCTGCCGCAAGAAAGCAGAACACTATCTTCATTGAACGACCTTTACCTTAAAAGTTCCAAGTGTCCACATCAACAGAATACCCCACTCGGCAAAATGGAGAGGAGGAGACGAGGAGAAAAACAGGCAGAGAGAGAAATAAATAAATAAACCATATCAAGCTCCACGGCGAGCAGCATTCAAAGCGTACTACGCATAGCACTAAATGGGAACATCATATCAAGTAGGCTGGGTACCAGAGCTGGGCAAGGATACTTGGAAATTGTATCGCGATACCATACAAGATATTAAGGGAAGAAGTATTGGAGATAGAGATACAAGATACTATCGCAACAATTCTATCCGCAACGATACTTGACAATTGTATCTTAATATAGTTCGGCACATTGGCAAATTTGTTATAAACCTGCATAATGTAGTACTAACGCGTTTATGCATGAAAAGGTCTGCTTTAAAAATGCTTAAATTTTACCAATTTAATTTCATGTTAATGAAATGTCTGACAGTATCTCAAAGGTTTTGCACTTCTTGCTCAAAATACGTTAGTCTGCAGCCATGAGAATTTATTAGGGTTCGTGTTTGCCGCTTCACAGGAGAGATCTTTATACACTTTGCCGAGAGCGGTTCTTGCTTGTGATTTTGGATTTTTGTAATTGATGAAAGTCGCTGGTCATCTTTATGATGAGCTAGCGGGTTGGCATAAAATCAGAAGAGCTTCAACAAGAAGCCTTTACATGATGGCGGAAATATAGGTGCGCAGTTTTAGCTTGTCCATAAAAGACGGTTTACATAATGTCGAATGACCAGTGTACACCAGCAACAACGCTGGTAGCGACGTTTTTTGACGCAATTTGTATATGTAGAGCACATAAATTTGGAATTACTTTTCGCATTCTTCTTATCTGCTGGCGTAAAGCATCCGTTATTACATACTCGCTTCTGCCAACTTTCAGAAATCGATTATCGCCTGCACTTGCATGTACAGCACTCACGGAGTCAAAGGAGACATCATTTTTTTTAGTACAACCATTTTTATGAGTAATTGCTTTAGATAAACACGTCGTGTCGAGACGAATTTAATCTCTAAGGATTATCTTGGCTCTGATCTACGCGTTCGAGTAGAAATTACGCCGATATGACTAAAACTGAAGACAGTAGAAACGAAAATATGTGGGTCACCTAGCCCTAAATTAGCGTATTTCAATCCGTGAGTCATGTACTATTGCCGGGTACAGCTTTAGAAGGCAGCGACATTTTCCCCTCAAAGGCGGATGCACACGAGCCTCCACCAATAGGCCCGCACTCCAGGTGACGTCATGAGCCGGACGGCCAGTGACCCCGCCGACGGAGAACATGCTGCCATCGTTGCTGCCAGCTCAGCGCGCAAACGACCGATTATTGGCAGGACGTTGCCTTTTTCTTTAGCTTTTTTTTGCTTTTTTTTTGTTTGAGCGGTACTATTTCTTCAGTCGCGGAGGCAATTGGCTGCTGCGCTTGGGTCATCTGGGCGGGGCCTCTCCTGTCTTCTAAAGTTGTCCACGACTATAGTGCTTATCATACGTATTTACTTCCCAAGCATAAATGAAAACATTAGTAAACAGTAGTAACAAGCAAAAGCGTAGTAAACAAGCAAAAAACGTTTTATAACCTGCTAAAACGTTTTAAGTCTTCAAAACAAGTCTTCTTCGGCATATCCTACGCAATGTGACGATCAATTTCATGCGAAGTGGTCGGGCGGTACCAGTCTGTGCCGGATATTTCGCTTTGAGCCAAGTCTGACGAGTTGGTTCGACGTCGTCTTGTGCGTTATGTAGTTGTACATACAGCGTGCTTACCAAGATCTCCGAGTACATTGGTGTGTAAAGACCTGAACACTCCAGCGGATGAACGTACGCGGCGCGCCACCTAGGGAGAAAAATGCTGCAGCGGCGGTGCGGCCACATCAACCAACGGCGAGGCGTCCTTTTTAACGCGAGAACGTTAAAGAGCTCGTTTCGCAGAAAGTTCAGCTTCGGTGTCGGCGGTTGCGAGCGAAAAATCATCATCTTGTCCGGGACCGAAAAATCGAGAAGGATGCAAATACAATAAATAATAACAATTTCCGGAAACGAGTGAGGATCGAACTCTGGCCGTCTGCGTAGCAAGCAGGTGTTCTGCCACACAGCCACGCCTATGCTTGGAAATACATTGAAAATAACTTCATCTGCTTGGAAATGCAGGGAAAATAACTCTTGCTTCACAAACACACGCTTCCTGTATACTTACGTCACAATACAACATGTAACATCGCAGTGATATTGCGTGGTACAAGCATACAATGCCATCGGGCGTCAAAACACGTGACTATCATAAATACTTCCTGGTTTAAAGCCGGCCACCCATTAGAAAAGACATACATGTTACTGCGCATATACCCTTAAAACCACGTAGTGGGTGCATGGCAAGTGGTTGAAGTGCGCACTAGGGACAGGATATCGCTATCGCGTTACACTCTTGAAGGCCAAGCTTAAGGGTCCCCCCAATTTTTTGGATTCTTGTACACGGGTACTAAGAATAGCATCACCCCACACCTTTCTTTCTTCACATTTACATTACAATTACTACTTATAACATACCCTATATTTTCCTTGGCATTAGTGTCTGTTATTTCTCATAAATCTTCTGTCTAACAAAGAAAACCGAGGCCTCAAATTTCCAATTATTTCCTTCTGTTATGCATTGTGACTCCAGTATCCGTGGGCAGTGAATGCATTTTCATTGCGTTTCCATGCGTCTTTTTTTTGGTTGCGCACGCGGCATCGTAAGTTAGTTGTACTGCAACAGACTTTACAATGGAACCTTGCGTGTGTTAACTGATATTTAATACTCATGTAAAAAGGCACGAAAAAATACGACACATAAAACGAGGTCACAGAAGGACGCGTCATTATCACCTTCCCTAGATACCTGCTATATACCGGGTGACGCTGTGTCCCGTATGAGATACTACATTCCTACTACTTATGTGATCTACCTACGTAAACCGTACTTTCAAACTTATGTGGCGTGGTTGCACAAGATATTCAAAACAATGTCAAAGATCTGAATGTTGTGCGTACCCCTAATGTTCCTCTTACAAATTCAGCATTATAATTGTGCAACACTCATCTTCATCATATCACATCCCATGTCACTCGCTTTCAGACCGCGGGAGTTAGGGTTCAAACCGCACCCACCCAAGGACTTCCTTAGTTTCGAGAGTAATCTCAGAAACGTCTAGCAGGGCTTCTGCGTTGGGTTTTTTTCAAACGTCCACGGCAAATCCTATCAGGGGCACGCCAGCGTTATCCTATCTATCATAAAAGAAAGGCGTGTCTGATAGAGGGCGACTCCCTAAGTCCTCGCCCCTAATAGTGGTCGGCGTGCAGTCATTCTCCAGTTCATCTGTAGCACGGTTTGCATTGTCAAAGGGACTGAGACACTGAACAGGAGCTGCGACGTATAGGAATGGCTGAAGTGATCTTTGGTGCAACGATTGTAAATTTTAAAAATAAACTACCATTTTGAATGTCAACATTGACGCTTGGGCCACTTTGATCGTGGTTGCGATGTTGCACCTGATAAGTGCATTCTACATTCTTGATATCGTTATTTGGCATGTTCTGCGCGGAGCGCCACAGTATACACAGCCTCTTGCCGCCATGAACTTGTGTCTGAAAGTGGTTGCCTTACCCTGGAGCTTCTTTTCATTCCTAGATTATGTTAAATGTTCTTCCACGCCTCTCAGTGAATTGCTGAGATAGTAATAAATCCACCTTTCTATTTATGTTTGGATATTATTGATATGAAGTAAATACAAATCTATTGAAAACACTGTATGGACCCTCAGCAGAAGTCTAGTATTTGGGCCATTTACAAACATGGAATTGACAGTTGCGATCGTGAATGACATTTAAATACATAGAGCAACAGCAGAAAAAATTTAAAAAATACAGACATGGCATATCTAAGAGATACAAAACAGGCACGTCGTTTTTAACTGAGATATGGTAAGCATAGCAACAATGAGAGGGGGAAAACATAAGCATGTAGGCATATGCTGTACATATGCTGTACATAGGAAAGAAGTGAAAATTTTAAGGGCTCGTTTTTCTTTGTTAGACAAAATATGAATGAAAACTAACGGACAATTATGCCAAGTACTGTATAGGGGTATTATTGGTTATAAATGTAATATAAATGTGAAGAAAGAAACGTGGACGAAAAAGATAACTTGCCGTTGGCAGGGACCGAACCTGCCACTTTTGAATAACGCGTCCGATGCTCTACCAACTGAGCTACCGCGGCGGCCATCCCCCCCGTCCACTTTATAGGGTACATATGTGCAGTTAAACGTGGGAGCATCCGTCATCGCTACTGGCGGCGGTTTTTTCTGCATGTTGGCGTCACGTAACACGTGATCTTTTAACGAGCTGGCAGCTCACCAATAATCTCTTGCATGCTACCTGAAAGGATCAAGTCTGCCAGAACGAGACCCTCGGTATGAATGAAGCAAAGAAGTGGAAATTTTAAGGCGTCGTTTTTCCTTGTTAGACACAATATTAATGAGAACTAAGAGACAGTAATACCAAGAAATGTATAGGGGATATTATTAGTTGTAAATGTACTGTAAATGTTAACAAGGAAAAGTGGACGAAAAGATAACTTGCCGTGGGTGGGCACAGAACCTGCCACCTTCGAATAACGCGTGGTAACTCAATTGGTAGAGCATCGCACGCGTTATTCGAAGGTCGCAGATTCCGTCCCTGCCCACGGCAAGTTATCTTTTCGTCCACTTTTCTTTCCTCACATTTACATTACATTTACAACTAAGAATAACTCCTATACATTACTTGGCATTATTGCGTGTTAGTTCTCATTAATATTTGCTGTACAAAGCATTTTTTAACCAGTGGGCAACGTTTTGCTTTGTTTGCGCCCAAGTGGTATGTTATTCCATATTTTGATGCCTATGAATTCCACTAGTGTCTGGCCATATAGATTCCTTGCCAGTGGTATGTTAATGTTGCAAGTTGTTTTGTTTCTTGTCGGACGATTTGGCACACGCAATATTGGTATCTTAAACGGATGGTCAGTTGTGATATACCGCTATTGTTCTTCGCTATACTTCTTTCGCGTAAGATATCGAACGTAGGATTTGTAGTTTAGCAAAAATTGATCTACTTAATTGATATCGCCGCGAGAAATTAATAATTCGGACGGATCGTTGCTGCAAATTTCGAATAGGTTCCCGGTACGTATAAAATATCTGCGCCCATGACTAAATACAATACGTTAGGTGAGACTGAAAAAAAAAGAAGAATGCAAGATGCGAAGAATGTTTCTTGAAAAATGTTCCTCTGCCTGAAAGAGAGCAAAACAACGAGATGCTAACTTCGAACAAAGAGCTTCGATGTCATTCGGTTAGTATAGATGGTTATCGAGAATAACGCAAAGATAGGGATATGATTCGGTGCATTCGAGTCGGCACTGATTTATATGCAGCGAGACACAAACATCACAAATAACTTTTCAACGTGACTGGAAAACGGTATACTTAGTTTTTGTGGTAATAATGGTTTGTTTATTGGCAACGAGTCATTCAGAAATATTAATCAGCACGGACTGGACATTTTTCTCTAGTCCCTTAACGTGGTAGCCACTAATTATTCTAATTATTAAGGTGTCATCAGTGTACATTGATATATTAGCGAATCGTAAGGTTTGGGGAAAGTCAATTACATCACCTGGGAAAAACAAGCGACCAAATACAGAATCCTGCGGTACTCCTCTACTACGATGCTCAGGGGATGATCTATTGTTTATATGAACTGATTGTTGTGGATTATAAAAATGCAGCGGGAAAAATTCGACTTAATTATTACGATACCCATAAGCACTTAAGTTATTCATTAAGGTGTCAAGATCAACGATGTCGAAAGCCTTTTTTAAACCAAGAATAAGTGACACTAGTTGGTTACAATGAATAGCGCTGTTTATTGTCTGTGTTAATGAAAGTGTGTTAGTGGACGTAGTGTTCGGGTCAAAAACCATGCTGCTGTGCACACAGTACGTTATATTTAAAAAAATTCTTATCTTTCGCAAGAAGTTTTTGAAATACACTATTGCTGACACTAAGAACAGATATGGGGCGCTAGGCTGATGGTTCAAATTTGTCTCCGTCTTTAACGATTGAAGTCATCTTAGCAGTTTTTAACGTGGGTGGATAGATTCCCTTATGCAATGAATGATGGAAAAGGTGGAGTAAAATGGTAGTCAGCATATCAATGTTTTCCTCTATTAACATCGCAGATATCCTGCCAGGATTTGTAGCCTTTCCAATGTTTAGTTTGTTCACAGCATTAAGTACTTCATGCAGATAAATTTCACGAATAACAAATGAATGGATGATAGGAGCGATGGAGTATACGGGCAAGTTGTGATCGGGAAGTATCCCTGCAAGATAAGGACCTTTGTTTACGAAATAGGTGTTGAAGTTTTCAACTGTACTTTCCGATATATTATCACCCAGAATGTCCTGCTTGCCAGACAGGAATTAACCACCGTTCACAACTCGCTAGATCCTCTTGGAAGTGCCTCCGTCACGTGCAATCATGCCCGAGTAGTAATGCTTTTTTCCCGCTTATGCAACACAGCTTCTGTTTTATTTCTGGTTTTTTATACTCACTTAAGTAATGACCATTGCTTTTGTGATGCGTCGATTTATAGTACCAGTAGTCTTTCCCGTAAAGTTGGTCAAGTATATTGTTAGTCATTCGTGCTCAAACAGGCTTATGGTAGGAGCGGTTAAAAAATTCACGTTGGTTATTTGTGTTAAGGCGAAAGGTTTTAATGTCTCATGCTCACGTCCGTCCGTCATTCCGCTGTCGGTCCGTCCGTCCGTCCGAGCCCCGGCACGGTGCCAGGTGGCTGCCAGGGCGCGCAAACGGACGCCGGTCGCGTCGGACTCTACAGCGCCCGCGCTTTGCTTGCGTAGCGTCGCTGTGTCCAGCGTTTCCAATCATGCAAGGAGGGAGACGTGCGCATCGCGTTGTATTCTCACCGACCCCGTCTCAATGGGCACAGGCGTTCGCGGAACACACTTTGTAATTTACATAGTGTCCGTCAATTTAAGCGCTGGAACGCGCGTGGCATCTGTACGATGCGCAAAGCGCGAGAAAATAAGAACGCGTGCGAACGGAGGCCGATTAATCTCACGTATCGCTGTGATTCGCGGTAAAAAAGTAAAAAAAGAAAACAGGCACATAATCCGTTTGTGTGCCAATCCACTGAGAGTATAAAAAGAAAAAAGACATGGCATAGTCAGTCGAATGGCCACAACCTTTCGCCGAACACACTTAGGAATGTACAAAGTGTCCTTCAATTTTTGTTTTAGGAGCTTGTTCGGCAAGCATCTTAAGCTCGCGCCTTTTCCGGCGGCGATGGCGGTGGCGTGTACACTTCTCCGCTCATTGCGCCGGCTTTCCGGCGGCATGACCACCCTTACTGCGCATGTGCAAACCCTTTCCAAAAAAATAAAAATAAAAAACTTCCTCTCCCCCACTAGGCATCCCTCCCCACGGCGACCACACCCTTACTGCGCATGCGCGTCTCCTCCCTCTCTCCTCTCCTACGCTCCCCCCTCTCTCATCTAGGCATCCCTGCCCGCGGCGTCCACACTCCCACTGCGCATGCGCGTCCCCCCCCTCTCTCGCCTCGCGACGCCGACGCAGGCAGCGTCTGCTAGCGAGTTTCTTGGTTGAAAAAATCGACTGATTGCGCTGCGCAACCGTTCACTGGCCACCCCGCGTATATATGGCGCTGGATCTTGACCTCCAAGGTGGTGCCGGTGGGAGATTTCTCCTGTGCGTTCTTGAACAATAAAAATTCGCAGCGTGCGCGTTAACTAAAAGCGGACTGCGGGTCTCTGTGTCCAGTCAGAGTCTTCTGTCTCTCATTGCCCATTAGCAGCGATTGGCATGTTTCAGTAGGAAACACCGGTCCATCACTGCGTGCTTTGCGCCTCCCCAGGTTTCTCGCCTGCGCAACGCTGCGATGAGCGCCGGCGTCAACGCCGCCGCCAGTGTAAGCGTTAGCGCCCGCTGCTTCGCATCTACACATGGTTCCCTTTAGCGGGAGGTGGTGTAATTGTCTCTTCGCCGGGAGCTCAGGCAGTGAAAACTTCGTTACCGCTTGGCCGCATGAACACCGCACAGCAGCGCGGCGGACTCGCAACGAGCAGCAGCTGGGGCTCGCGGCCCGAGCGCCGCATGTAATGTGTAGTATAACAACGTTGTCACGTATATATATGATGGTAGGAGATGTGTGCGGAGGATTCGCGGGTTACCCGATCATCTCCGAGCAAGCTCCTCCAACATCATTCACTTTGTGGATATGGCGTGATTTTTTAAATCCTCTGTAGATTCTAGAATTCAGTATTCGCTTAATTATGATAAATTATGTCTGTATGGCATGCCAACAAAATGTTTCTGTTATGATCGTAATAAATCTGCGTAAATTTCTTGCAGTTTTACTCTCGGGAAGCAGAAATAGAGACATTATATACTACGATAGGTACGAATGAATGCAAAGTTGATATAGTTATAAGCACAGACAGCAGATCTGCAGAATTCAAAAGAAAATTTTCTTCGCCGCCTGAAAGGTAAGAGTCAAATAAAGAGCAAATAAAAAATGGCATAATCAAATATGACTTTCTCTCAGGCAAATTCTCGACCTAGTGGGAACGTTCATCAATGACCGTTATGCCTGGCGTTCCGTTACACTGGATGCAATGAATGTCAACTACAGAAGTGGTAACGTACTGGCGCAAAATTTTGTGATCTTTTATTTTTGATGACAATGAAAACTGTTGCCTGATTCTAGGCTTCGGTGTTGTGCTGCTGTCAATTATATATTCAGCATATAAAGTTCGGTAGCATAAATGGGTCTTGTAATGTGCAAAGACTCTTTTAGCTGTGTGTTATAATATTCCATCACATATTTTTCAAGTATTTTCGTATTTATAGCGCACAAAAGTACACAAGGAAGTCATGGAGTATTTAAGCCACGAGGTATGCATTATAACAGGGACCAGTGGCAACCTCCTACCTTGATAGGTCCTATGTTCTCGCCACTCAGATTGCGCTGAAGAAGCAGAAAACACGGAGGTCGCGTCATCCGCTGCAGCAGCTCCAGTTCTTTAATCTAGCGTGTTTGGAGTAACGCCGAGCCAGATATAAAGGGGCGCCTACTGCTACCCTCAATATGTATAGCTTTTTCATTTGCTGCTATTCCATTGAGTATTTGGCGCTTCTGGCGAAACTGTGACTTTTTATTGCGATAGCAATTATATGGACACTCTCGGCTGCTTTTTGCCGTCGCCGTCAGCGTCATGCTCCCTATATGTTCCATATATATATATATATATATATATATATATATATATATATATATATATATATATATGTATACATATATATATAAAAGCCACAAGAAAAATAACTCCGAAAAATAATTGCCGACGCGCGGAATCGAACGGACGACCTCTCGCTCCGCAGCGCGCGACGCTAACCGCTACGCCACAAGAGCGCACATACTCTTGCGTACTAACGGCGCGCTATTTATATACACCATTCGCCCCCTGGCGGTACGGAGATCTCGGGGGGGGAATATCAGCGTTCTCTGTCTTACCAGCAAACCGGCGAGATGGCGCAAATGCGCGCTCGGCGCCCCACTCGTTTCGACGCGTTCGCTCCCCAACACCCCGACTTGCACGGGCGTAGTCGCCTTTGTCAGGGTGCGCTCGCTCGCGCTTATCTTGGGGTGGGGGGGATGCGGGCAGTTTGACGCCGTGTGCTCTCGCCGGAAAGATTGTGTTTAGGTTACAGAGCGCACAAAGGTCACTTCGCTCGCTGCAGAGGACCCCGTTTCCGAAACAAGCGCGCGGGTCCAACACAGGCAACTAACAACTGTGACACTTGTTAGTTCGCGCTCATCGTGTGTATACCTGTGCGTATGTTTCGTGCGTCCTTCGCGCTTGAGCAGTGCGCTCCAAGTTTCGATCTACTTGCCGTTCTTCGCTTGAAATGCCAATGTGTTGCTATCGCATTCATTGCTTCGCCTTTGCGGCGAAACTGTGACTTTCATGAATTCGAAGTGGAACAACAGGTACATAGTAACAACTTTAAATAATGCTGTTGGAAAATGTGCGCGGCGCGGACACGATGAAAACGATTAGTGGAGGAAGCTGAACGTGTTTAGTCTGTCATATATTTACCCTCCTTGGTGCACAAACCCGAGTAACCGGCTTTCATTCCTACGGATTTTGTTTCTGATTTGGGATTTTTTTATTAAGCGAGACAGTGATAGACAGTGAAGGACAAGCGGGCGAAGAGTGCGAGGATTAGAAATGAGAAGAACCAGCTCACTCAATCTGAACAGTTCCAGCACTCGACCCTTTATGTCTGGCATGTCCAGTAAAGGAAGTCGTATTTTTCGGGGCTGAACGCCGAGTTGAAAATCTTGCTGACAGATGAACAGGCGGCGGAAGAAAACGATTGCGTTATGAAGTATGAGACACTGCTGCCAGCGCTTTGGCTTGCTAGAATACCACGTGGATAGGTTCAAGGCTGCTACGGGGACTTCTCTGGCGGAGTCACCTTTAACAACTGATGGGAAGCCACCATAACCACGCAAAGGCAACTGACGTGGCCTGAGCCTGAGTTTCGTGCACGGCTGCTCATGATAGAACTGTTACGCTTGCACAGCATTTCTCCTCGGCGACCGCACTTTGGAATATGTCCGGACGATCCGTACACTGGAATCCAAGCTTATCTAACACAGATCTATTCCACTACCATATTTTCCTTCTGGACAGAGCCACTCCTCAAGGAGTCGCTTGAATTCAAGTCACTAACTCATCGCACACTGCAATCATCTTGATACCCTAATAAGATGGCTTATAAAGGCGTAGTTAATTGAGCAGAAGCATGCGGAAAGTCTGCACTAACTAAAATTCGTTATGTCCCCGACCAATGTAATACTGCTGCGGAAGCGTAACGACTAATCTCGAGTATTTGTAAGGGACGGTATGCTTTGAAATGTCTCTTGACAAACGGTCATACGCTGTCAAAAGGCACGGGCGCAGAAATGAACAGACCCTCAGATGCGAGCGGCGGCGGCATATGAAGGGTCCTGAAGAAGCAACGACGCTTGCCGCGGTGGTAGATACCAGACCCAGTGGAGGGCAATGGCCAAACGCCCTCTTGCCGTTTGGCAGCCAAAGCTATGCCTCTGCCGAGTAGATGCACGTGGGCTTGAATCGCGCATACTTGCAACGATTCCAAGCTTCAGGCAACGTGATGAAGTTAGACCTGGGGACAGGTCCAACTTCATCCTTTATCCTGAGAGCCTGCAGCAAGCTTCAGCCAGTTACACGGCTGGCCGCTACTCCCGCGCACTGGCCACCGTCTTCTCCGCGCAAGGTCTGTCTTGCTCCTCCGTTCTTTCGAATCACTTTCACTGCGGTGGGTATTCATTGTTCGACGGTCTACCTTACTTGCGCCGGCACATGCAGCAGGTGGTGCGCGTCTTCATAGTTTTGTAGTTAATGTCGCCACTCCGCTCGCGCACATCATCAGAGCGGGATTCATGATGGGGAAGCCTTGGAAAAACGACAATAAGGACTGCTAATGGCTGCCTCAGGAGCGCATTATGGGCAGGTTAGAAAAACTGTCGGGCAGAAGATATTGGAAACTGTGCGTGAGGTGGGCCGACAGAAGAGAAGTGAACAGAAGGCCGTGCGTACTTGGACTGTTCTATGTGCGCCATGTTGGCATGATATCGCGCTGTCAGAATAAATGGTGCAAAAGCATTTTCCCACAAATGCGATATGACACTTTCTGTTTAATAAGGTTGACTGATCATTTGTCGCCTAAATATATGCCAGCATAAACTAGCAGATTAGTAATTTGCCTAATATGTATATTCACAGATGCTCAATAATTTACGATAATTTGATTGCAATGTCACAGAACCGCAACGCCAATACAACTCGACTTCGCCGGTGTGGCAGCGTACCACTTGTAAAACCACCCATGATTAGGGGCGGTATTAGAAGAGTTTTTCACAAAAAGGTGAACAACGTCTCATGAGGATAGAAATTTATGCAGTTTTCTACAGCTGTAGGGTGGCACGACACTGCGAAAGGAAATCCTCGGTTGGCACTCTGTAACTACTACACTTTAAGGCAAAAGGGTGTTAAAAGGGTGTGCCGTTCATCCTCTTGGGGACTAATGGGGCTGCCACAACCATTAGTCCCTTTAAGGACTAACGGCACAGGTCTAACAGTTAGTCCCCCTCAAGGGACTAACATTTAGTCCTCACATTTACACCCTCGCGGGCAACCGTTAGTCCGCACAGTTGCACCTCAAGGGACTAACATTTAGTCCTCACATTTACACCTTCACAGGCAACCGTTAGTCCCCACAGTTGCACCTCAATGGACTAACATTTAGTCCTCACATTTACCCCTTACCGGTCAACCGTTAGTCCCCACGGTTGCACCTCACCGGACGAACGGTTGGTCCACTCAAATGCTCCACTGGGATGAACTTTTTATCCTCAGTTCAAAATGATGCGTTAATCCCCAGGGATGATTTTGCACAGTTACTCTCTGCAAGGCTTAATACTTTTCTCGCGTGTTTTTCTCCGCAGTGAGCAACAAATGGCGCAGAAAAGAACACGCGAAAAAAATATTTAGTCATGCTTGTTTCACTGCTTTCGCAGTCAATGCAACAACGAAAGACAAAAGTGAGACAATGAAATGTTTTATTTTTCCATATACATATTAAGTTTCTGCATTCTTTCAGTGAATTCGCTGCCAGATGTCAAATTCAGGTCCAGCGGCATTGTCATTCTCGTACAGTCGTCTTCGGTCAAGCTGCTCCAACTGAAGCGACAGATGACTGGCATTGCACGCACAAGCGCAAGCAGCCTTCTGCACGTAGTGGACAACGTCTGCACAAAAAGATTGCAAACAGTTAAGTCACATGTGACAGTGAGGAAGATACACGCACATGGCAAATACGTGCAAGGTGAAATAAATACGCACGTCTAAAATATGGCATGGAAATATTTCCACCGCGATGTCATACATAATCGAAAACGCATTTCGAGTCCCATAGCGCAACAGCTCAAGTGCGGCAGCCGCAGCCATCATTCGCCGCGACCGCCGAGCCGCCAACGAGTCGGCGAGTTCTCTGCGAGCGGCGTCGTATACAGCTCGAGCAAGCGAACGCGGGGCCGAACGCGGAGCTTCTGCCACCAGCGAACCTCGAACAGAGGAGTGAGCGAACGCGGAACCGCCGCCACGAACGGCACTGAGCTGCTTTCGAGCGAGCGCCGCGGAAGCCGACGGTAATGTCGACAAATTTTATTTTCACAAGTTCCTGGATCGAGCGGCAGAGTACAACGAGCGAACGCGGGGGCCGCCGCCACGAACGGCGCTGAGCTGCTTACGACCGATTGACGGGGAAGCCAACGGTAATGGCGATAACTGTCCACTGAGTTCCGAAGCACAGCTGAAGTCGGCTAGCTAAAGCACCCGCCAGTTGCCGGTGGACTTCAAGCGCGCGACATACAACCGAGCTCGTTGACGGCAACCGCAATGCGTTTTGGACCAGTCGCACCGCAGCGGCGAGGCCTCTGCCCAATATCGCGAGCCCGCAGCTCATCACCGCGGCGACAGCGTCCAGGCGGCCGACGGCAATGGCGGCCAATTTTCAGGCAGTCACAAAGCACAGGCGAGCGGACGCCAAAGCCGACCTTCGCGGTGCATTTCGTGCGCGCGATATATACAACACGATCGAGCCCGTTGCCAACTAGCGCGATGCGCTTCGCGCAATCGACAGGTACGGAAAAATAAAGTATGATCACTTACTTGTGAAATAATCCAGCGCCAACTTCTGGCCAGAGTCGGATTGAATTCATGGATCCGATAGGCCTATGTCTTCTTGGCCGCCATTCCCAGCCGGTGTCGACGCAGTGCCGTTGCTACGCCAGCGCACCGTGGCCGGAGAAATGCAGCGCGGCGTCTCGGCGTGTCGAGACCAGCTCCAAACTTCATGGTTGCGGCGAAACGTAAAAACAGCACCGCACGCTCATCCATGCATACGCGGCATACGTGTTTATCCAAGGCACCGCGACTTAGTTCCTAAATCATGGAACTCTCCGAGCGCGACACAACCGCCAACGCGCCTCCACGAAAACAAGTGAGAAGACTGACCAAGAGCGAGGAGGACGGTTAGTTCCCTTGAAAACGGTTCGCACACGTGACGTATCTCCCGCGCGGTTCATCCCTTTGGTGCCCTTGGAGACTAACTGGTTTGCACACGGCACGCATCCCTCTGTGGTTACTCCTCAGCGGTCTATCCGTTCATCGCGCGCGACTATTGGGCTCCGTTACTCCTCTTTCGGGTAATCTTGCCTTAGAGTGTAGTCGAGCAGCAATGTATTTTGCACACGTAGCGTTAGGAGGTCGCGTATATTCCATAATAAAATTACACAAGCTAACGCGTAGTTTTTTTAAAGAAACCAAAAGTTTCAGCGCTCTAATTGCTGATTGAGCAAAGTGCTTTTGCGATGCTTTCAGAAGGTATCGAAAAATTCCTGACTACGGCATGCGAGCTAGTGTTTTAAGAGCGAAGCTGTTCTTAGTCGAGCCTTTCATGTCCGCGGACTGTCGTAGATCGTAGTGGGACTTACCTGCAGAAAGTGGGTAAATCTTACTACTGATATGTGCCACTCCTTCCAGAACTCCCAGAACTCACCACAACTCCCAATACTGCTGCCGCAACTCCTCGCACTTCATTCAACACACTCCATTCCACTTCATTCAACCCCACTGCATGCCACCAGATTCGCTGTTTCTTGATGTGTCCGCCAAGTAGAGCTGGCTGAATTTATTTCGTATATTATTTCCGTTATGTCGAATTTGCAGTAGCGCCTGCTGCACTCCTGGCCAACGGGCACGTTATAATGCGTTTCGTTCCTGATTTTCAATCTTGTATAGTGACTGCGTACATTAAACGTTCAGTCATAGCTCTGCGGTCTCTCGCCTTCACAGACGTAAGGATGCCCCGCGAATGATTCCTCAGGACGATATTTTTGCCTTCTTGAGAAAAGCTACGAAATAGGAAAACAGGAGCTAGCAAAGTGATAATTGGCACTAGATCTTACACACAAAACAATAAAGTCCGTTCTCAAGTCAGCTTTATCATACCCAATCCTTACCGATCCTACCTATCCACACTTTTTGAGTTTGAGGAAAGAGCAAGCATATAAAAATGCCGTAGCGTTCACTGTAGAACCCATTATTGCTTTTCAGAATGTTGTACAATGTCTCTGCTGATCGCTTTCGCAGTGAGTTTACTGCATAACTCACATTTTTATGGTGGTGTTTACTTCCTCAGATATGCGAAAGTGTGTACGCATATTTTCGCTCCTATATGAATTTGCGTTCTGTTAGACAACTGCATCACTTACTAGTTTTGGGTACATTCCTTCACTTGCGTGCCGAACTAAACTTGTGATGTCCCCGCCAAGGTGGTCTAGTGGTTATGGCGCTCGACTGCTGACCCGAAGGTCGCGGGATCGAACCCCGGCCGCGGCGGCTGCATTTTTGATGGAGGCGAAAATTCTTGAGACCCGTGTACTTAGATTTACGTGCACGTTAAAGGAACCCCAGGTGGTCTAAATATCCGGAGCCCTCCACTACGGCGTCTCTCATAATCATATCGTGGTTTCGAGACGTTAAACCCCAGATATTATTATTAACTTGTGATGTGCCACTATGTCGGCGCATTCCATCTTTAGAATCTGTATGTCTTTATTACGCATTTCTAATGCGATCATGAGTGACAAGAAAGATCAACGGCGTTGAAGTATCCTGTAAGGTATACCAATGAAGAAAAAAAAAGCACATGTGTTGCGTGGAATGCTGCTACATTCTGTACTGTCGCGACTCCTGAATGAATTATTGCCAGACAGTGCCATCTCAACACCTCTTCCGTGTAACTATAAGTAGAAACTAGGGGGACGAAATCGCATTGATTTAGTTTTTAACTAATGTTTTGCATCATCTGCAAGGCACACAGAGTGAGTGAAATGGATGGCAAACAAATTCAGAAGTTCAGAACTGACGAAGTGTGACCTTCAATGTCACTAGTTGTACATCTCACAAAATCACGTGCCTGTTAAGTCGAGTTTCGCTAATTGGCAGGCTATATTTACCAGTAAAATCACTCTGATGTAGAGAAGCTCTTGACAGTTTATTCTACATGCAGGTGGGCAGCGCTATTCGTACGAGCGGTTGTTCTTTACTTTTGACAAAGGCAACTGCGGCATCTTCTTCGTATCCAAGGAATGGAATAGAGGAGGTATGGTGATGTTACTGTATATTGAGCCCCTCTGGCGTATTTTGTCAGACTTCATGAAATAATATTTTGGTAGCGATTTTGCATGTCTAAGACGGAATTATTTTGTAATAGCAAAAATAACAACGCGTGTGTGAGTGACACGTCGGGCATAGTGTTGCAGCAAACAATAGAAATATCGCCATAAATGTACCAATGAAAGCATAGGGAACGTTTTTATTGCGATAGCAATTATATGGACGGTTTCGACGGGTTTTTGCCGTCGCCATTGCCGTCGCCGTAGCCGTTACCGTCGCCGTCAGTCGCGTATAAAGTCCAAATTGATAAGATCCCAACAACATCGTATGTTCCACCCGCGGGTAATAGCGCGCGAGCGGGGGGCGGCGAACGCGGCTGAAGCAGACATCAAACTAGCCGGCACATCTCCGTCGCTCCGAGGCGCATGCGATAAGATCCCCCCCCCGCTTGTTACACCGGCGTTGAATGCTCAAGCAGAGAGGAAATGCGCCGCTCGTCTTTAACGAGCCTTGAAAAGACTGGGGGGGGGAGGGGGGGGGGTTTACCTTTGATTTTACGAGCGTGGTCGTCGCTAGCGCGCGTGTTATCTCGTTATCTCAGCAGCCGTCAGCGGGCGGCTTCGCCTCGCAATACCCTTCTAGGTGCTGCCCTCTCAACGTTAATAAAAATGTGCGAAGAGTGTCCCTGGAGCAGCCGTATCCTCTTGCACCAGCGTTTTGTAGAGTTGCGTGAGATCGGATCCAAAAGAGTTGGCTGCCTGCCTCACTTCGTATAACATTACAACTTGTTGCTATCGCATTCATTGCTTCACCCTTGCGGTGAAACTGTGATTTTTTTTGTAGTAGTTATTGACGTAAATGTGCAGAAAGTGAAGTGGATGATAACTTTCTAATGGCAGGTAGTCATCTGCAACCTTCGAAGAACTCGTCCGATGCTCTACGAACTGAGCTACAGAAGCGGTCATCCCCCCGTCCACGTTGTGAGGTATACAGTGAACTCTCATTTCAATGAACTTCAAGGGACCCAAAGAAATAGTTGACTTGACTGAAAGCTCATTAAACTGAATAAGTACTGGAATACGAACGGCATGGGGCCCAGCAGAAGCAGTCAAACCTGTGAAATACAATTTATTTCGAAAATTATTCAGTTTTCTTTCATTTTTACTGATGCCCTTAAAGAGCAAAGATAGACGAAGCTATTCAGAGAGTCCACGTATTTGTGCACTGCCTTTGGCAAAGCTTGTTGCTGTGACACACAGTCTCGCAACTTTCTAACATATCCTACAGCCTTAGCTAATGATACAGGATTTGAACCTGCCTGAGCCATTACAACTTATTCATCGCACTCTTCTTTCGGTTTCGGACGAACGCGGGAAATAATTTCCAAATCTGATGGCTCTGCGCTAGTATTGAAACGCACGTTGCTCATTTTGAACTTTCCCACAGCCGCTTTGCCGCCGCGGCGCTGCATGCAGAAGCGACGTTCCACCGCCGCCGATGTATGGTCGATTTGCGGGCGGAACGCATCGGCGTACGCCAGTGCTGCACAGCGGTAAAACTTCTTTGAATTGATCTTAAAAATCAGCCCGCGTCCGCAGATCAGTTGGTTCAACTGAAACATTCACAACTCAGAAGTTCGTTTAACTTAAAGATTTTTGCATAAATATCAGAGAAAAACAGCCGGGGATGACCTAAAAGTTCGTCATTCTGAAACATTCGTTAAGCGGATGTTTGTACAAGTGAGAGTTCACTGTATATGTGCATTTAAACGTGAGTGTTAGTCAGCGCCACTAGTAGCCAAGACGGCGAGTGTGGCTACGACTTTTCTACCTGCTGGCGTCACTAAGCACGTGATCATTTTACGAGCAGCCAGCTGACCAATAATCCCTCGCACACTACGTTTAGGCATCCAGTCCGCCAGAACGAGACTCTCGCTGTGAACGAACGAAAGAAGGGGGGGGATTTCAAGGGCTCATTTATCTTAAGCACAAGATTAATTAGAACTAAGAAAAAAATAAGGTCAAGGAAAATATAGGGGACGTTATTTGCAGTAATGGTTATGCAAATGAGATGAAAGCAAAGTGGACAAAAAGACAGGCTTGCCACTGACAGGGGCCTCACCTGTGACCTGGAAATAACGCGTCCGATCATCTACCAATTGAACTAGAGCGGTGCTCATGCCCCCCGCCCATTTTATGGGCGAACGAATAACTTTACGCGCATATATATATATATATATATATATATATATATATATATATATATATATATATATATATATATATATATATAGGAAAAAATATATATACGCTTCTAAAAAACTGTTTATTGGTGACGTTTCGATCGGAGACCGAGGTCTTGATGATGATCTCTATATATATATATATATATATATATATATATATATATATATATATATATATATATAATGATGGCAAAGAAGTCACGTGAACCCCGGTAGAATAAAGAAGTTCGATCTGGTGGACCAGGTGTTGTTCCAGAGGGTTTCTTTTACGTTATATAGATGCATATATTTTAGCTGTTGCTTCAAAGATCAATCCTCCGTTGCTCGTTTCCGAATACTGTTTTTAGCAGATAGGTTACTAGCAGTTGGTTATTGGTACACGCTGCCTAATACATTCTCTGCAGAACAGACATGAAAACAAAGCTGCCCGCGCCCAATTACGTAGAGTTGTGTGGGTAATTAAAGTAATGTGTCTAAGCTGTTCGGCGAGATAAATACAAACAATTGAATATAAAATGCTAAATATCTGCCTGTCATCTCCCAGATGTCCAACCAAATACATGCCGGAGAAACAGTACAAATATAATCGCGTCACAAGAATATTTCTCGCCGACTCCCCCAAAATATGCATCGCTTAATTAGGCGAGAGGAAACTGGAAAGAAGAGATGCGAATAATAATCTATAACTCTTAAAAAAGCATGCCTAGATAGTCTACGTACAGCTTTCGCGCACCAAGTTAAGTATTATTACACTATTTTCATTGGACGCGCAATAAGACCGTCGAATTATTTCTCCGCAATTCGATGAACTGATTTACCTTACAGGGAAATAAGGGAAATGATTTATGGAATGGTCACGTAGCCTAAACACATTTGTTACAAGTACCTATTGACTGATGGGTTTGGTGATATGCGCACTGTATCTACCTTTTTCTTGGCAACTAGTCTATAGATCTGGCAAAAACAATTTGCGTCCACAAAGTAGATAGTACGCCTCGAGGGGATATTTTGGGGCGTGTTCATGTTCACGTGAGCAAGTGACGTGACATGTTCCCTTCAATGACTGTAAATATAGCACGCGTTTTTTAGTGGTTGGCTCTATGCCAAAATAAACTTTGAACTAGTTATATGCTGAAACCAAACTAAACCTTGCAACATTTTCTTTTTCTAGGTAACAACTATGAACTCCGCATCAAGAAAGGGAGCAATAGAATTCAAGAGTGTTACAAAGAATTTATTCGGCACACGAAGAGAGCAGGGATATCCAGCAAACTGATTACAAACTGCACGCGCATTCCATGAGGTTAACACGACTGCGCAAACATTCCCGAATGCTGTGCCAATAAAATTTTCTGCTTACGCGCCAGCGGCATTTTACAGAAGGTAAATTTACAAGCGCTTCTTCTGTGTAATTGAAACACTGATGTCGAGAGCACTCGAGTAGATTTTTCAGACGTAGATATATATAGGTAAGTTAATGCCCTTTTCAAGGCGGTTGACAGTACTCGCCCTAAAAAACCGTTGCATATGATTACATTTTAAGAGATTCAAAATGTTTGAATGTGTAATTGCATACTGGTGTACGGCCACCATGAAACGAACACCTCGCTAATAAACACAATTATCGGACAATATCTCATCCAGCGAAAGTAAGTAATCACATGGACGGCAATTTAAATACTCGTTACGCTTTTGAAGACTTGGCCAAAAGGTTTCATCTTGAACAACTTATGAACAAAAATTCGGCAGATCCCAATTATGATGGGAATCGATGTTATGCGAAGCGTGCGTAGGTAAGGTGACTGGTTTCTAATTTTTTTTATTAAGCGAAACGTTAAGAAACGACGCTAAAGATATGTAAAAATGCTGCACGCACAGACATGTTGAGCAGTCGCATATGTTTCATATAACCAGTTGTTTAGAGTTGTGTAACGATGCCAACAGAAACATCGGTATTACCAACACCAGAAGCGGTAAGCTGATATGTAGCGCTTGTGCTTGCGAGAATAGTAGGCCTGGATAGTGCTACGTAAACGAACTACGGTGGATGGCGCTTAAGTACACGAATGACGTTAACCCGACATGACTCCTTTATGATAGGAGTACATGTGTAATATTTTCAAAATTGAGATAACCAGCACTGCAAACAGAATTGACGTTTCACCAACATTACACCTGCATAGGGTCTTTTTCCGAAGCAGTTTCGAGACCGGACGTGGCTCAGTGGTAGAACATTTGATTGCCACGCAGATTGCTTGGGTTCAATTCCTGCTGCGACTCTAATTTAAATTCTTTGCAGTCGTTGCGCCGACGCTGCCGTTGTCAGTTTTTCTTAACGCTCTGGCATTTAAATTACGCATGTCTGACCTCACCTTTCCTGGGTAGATATAAATTGTCAAACACCTGTGGCCAGGGGCGTAGCCAGCAATTTTTTTCGGGGGGGGGGGGGGGGGGCACCTCCTTGATTTCGGGGTGGCACCTCATTGAAATGGTCATTTTTCGCTCTGTATGCCATGGCGAAAAACAATTTCGGGGGGGGGGGGGGGGGCACGTGTTCGGTGTGCCACCCCCTGGCTACGACACTGCCTGTGGCGCATACCCGCATACTGCGGCCGGTGGTATACGGGTATGAGCCGCACCTGTATGGAGAAATGAGTTTGACGACGTGCGCGACGGCATTTTCACGTTATTGATGTCACGACCAGCCAGACATATTCGTCAAATCCTCTTACCCTCCCATACTAACTTTGGTCGACCTCAAGTTAAGGAGGCGATCACGAGAGCACCCAGACGTAGGCGGCTAGATAGATGGATAGATAGATAGATAGATAGATAGATATATATATATATATATATATATATAGATAGATAGATAGATAGATAGATAGATAGATAGATAGATAGATAGATAGATAGATAGATAGATAGATAGATAGATAGATAGATAGATAGATAGATAGATAGATAGATAGATAGAAACGCCAAAGTGCTTGCAGTACGCAAAGAAATGCTTCGCATTTAAAAGAGCGAAGTGAGACTCACTGTACCTGCACTTTCTTTGTCTCTTCTTGGCCACTTAATATTTTAGCATCAGAAAGAAAGACTGAATTCTTCTGCAAGCCTCAGTTGCCTCCGATGAGCTTGCAAATTGTCCTCGTGAAAAACCGCAGCTCCAATGCGACGCGCTTTGATTCGCCACCGTGTACAATACCCAATTACATGCGTCATCTGTGCATCCTGTTGTTCCCGTTAGATGACCGCGGCTAGCTATCACCGTCGGAACCCACTCTGTCAGCCCCTCAGGTCTTTTGGCGTCACTTTCTCAATTTGTACTTTTTTATTGTTTTTTTTTCTTTTTTTGTCCGCCGCGGTGGTATAGCGGTTAGGGTGCTCGGCTGCTGACCCGGAGGTCGCGGGTTCGATCCCGGCCGCGGCGGTCGCATTTCGATGGAGGCGAAATGGTAGAGGCCCGTGTACTGTGCGATGTCAGTGCACGTTAAAGAACACCAGATGGTCGAAATTTCCGGAGCCCTCCACTACGCCGTCTCTCATAATCATATCGTGGTTTTCGGACGTTAAACCCCAGATATTATTATTATTATTATATCAATTTGTAGTTTTTTTCTGCAAAATAAAAAAAATAAAAAAGAAACGAAAAAAAAAACGTGTGTGTTTGGCGGCTGGCGCCTCAACCAATTTTTTTTTTAACGGCGACTTCGTGATCGAGGTGACGGTTGCAGGTGGCTACTTTCCACGTGCACCATCGTATATGGACTACGTGGGCCTGTTTAAGGTGGATGTATTATTTTCAAGCTTTGGTAAACATAAACGAAGAATTGAGACCGTGTAATCATTCCAAGTGCGTCTGCGTACAAGTTCGAGCCACTTTGACTGACGCAATCAACTGTTAGATCAAGGGTCATGGTTCGCTCAATAAAGATTGTGTCCGCACTTCGGCAGCCACGAAGTGGCTGTTTTCAGACGCGCTTTCTTGTAGGTACCACTGCGACAGCATTGGCAGCAGATAGGCCCTTTCCTTGGAGTGCATGCATACGACTCTGTCTTCTCTATATCCGCCGGTGACTTTCCATTGTGTTGAGGGTGCAGCGGGTGCTCCCGCGTAACAACGTTAAACAAGGTGAACTTACGTGAACACAAAAACGTACCAAGTAGTGTGGGATTCGTTGATTCTAGAAAGGTATTGGAACTCAATATAGTCCGGAATATCCAGTGCGTCCGGATCAAATTTGGACCTCACTCACACACCTGAGCGGTGGTCAGACATCCCCGGCGGTGGCGTGTGAAAGGCGCGGGGGTTAAAGATTGGGGTCGGCGTAGTGTGGACGAGGAGAGGGTATTTCGAGAGTGAGAAGGAGAAAAAAAATTAGGTCGTTCGAATAAAAAAAAATAAATATGAGTAAACCGTGGAAAGGGCCTGGCTTTTTTACAGCGAAGATCTACATCCCTAGTTTCCGTGACGCAGTTGCTGCGCGCCGGCAATGTTCCGTGGCTTCCAAGTGGATGGTGGAATCCGCCTTCATTGCCCTGTGTTCAGCTTTGCTGCTTTGGAAGGGTTTTCTTATTGGACTAGGACAACCGGTTTTACCAGAATGAAAGCCTTCGAGATGAAAAAGGCGTTTCGCGAGGTTTCCGCTAGGGGAAAGGAGCATGAGCCACTTCATAGTGACAAAAAAGGCGCATTGTTCTCACTAATGTCTGCACCTTTCTATTGACATCAACGTCGCTCTACCTTCCGGCTATGCCTGATATAACCTTAGAGTGCCCGCCGCGTTGTTATCTTGTCCAGTTTGTTCGGCCAGGTACCCGGACTTATGTCTCATTTACGCCAGACCCTCGGGTACGTGATGCCGACCATGTGGTTACCCCTTTCTTGGACGTTTTCCTGACGCGAGGTGTCAGGAAAACTACCTCACTCAGTTGTCACTCTTTCTGCGAAGCGCGTATGTATCCCTGTACTGAACTTGTGGCGTTCCCCACAAGTGCTTCCCGAGGGCATCACTCGGGGCAGTGTATCACCTTTGGACGCACATGATCCTGTGACCCTGGTCACTAATCACATCACATCACATCACATCACATCACGTCACTTTATTTCCTTAAAGACCCCTCAAGGGGGTATTACATAATGGGGTGGATTTACAGTATAGGCAGGTGAAATTCATTCGGAAAGAAAATTGGTTACATTTATCAAGAAGGTTGATGGAATAGTAATTGCTGTAATGTTGTGCGAAAGGCCATTCCAATCTGATGCTGCTCGGGGAAAAAATGAACAGGAAAATGTGACGGTGCGAGCCCGTGGGCGTGACACTTGTAGTTGATGTTCGCCGCGATGAGGTATCCGGGTAAGGTGAACAATGTAAGGTCAGGTGGATGTCCGAGATCACTGCAAAAGAATTTGTGGAATTAAAGACAGCGTGGCAATGCGAGGGCGAATACAGAGATTAGATAACCCCGGATTCTGCTTTCAATGATGATACGCTAGCTCGGTAATTATAGGTGGAATGGATGAATCTAGCAGCACGGTTTTGGACGGCTTCCAGGGCAGAGGCGAGGTAGGACTGGTGAGAGGGCTCCGAATAGCGGATGCGTACTCTAGTTTTCGTCTAATGAGCGATTTATAGGCCAGTAGTTTTACGTGCATGGGGGCATGATGAAGGTTGAGTTTCAGGAATCCTAGTGTTTTATTGGCAGATGCTACAATGTTAGCAATATGAGTGCGCCATGACAGGTCATTGCATAAGGTCACCCCCCAAATATTTAAACGAGTTAACGGCCTCGACGCCAACATCCAGAAATTGAGTACGGAGAAGCAAGGGGGATTAGAACGTCGAGGGAAGATTACAGATATGCATTTGCTAGGATTTAGAGTCATTAGCACCAGTCTATTACGAGGTTAAGGTCATACTGTAAAGCTTGTTGGTCGAGAGGGTTATTTATAGTTCTATAAATCACGCAGTCGTGAGCGAACATTCTGATGTTATCTGATACTGCTGAAGGCAAATCATTAATATGCGCGCCCTGCCACTCGCACGACGCATGTTGACCCATTTGACGGCACGATCGCCACCGTCTTTTCCTCTTCTCAGAGGGCGGACCTACGCCTTTTCTTAGCGTCAAGCCGTAATGTTTTCGATTTTTCTTCGCTAGAATTTGTCCAAACGTCTCTTGCAACCGATCCTATTGATACTGGCGACGCAAGACCCATCTATAGACTCATCCATATCGTGTTTCTGTCACCTAGCGCCGCCTCATTCAACAAAAGTCGACAAGATGCTGAATAAAGACGTAATATAACCATCTGCGTGTCATCGGGCGTCCCTCTACTTGTGGAAAAGATAGACAACATCTGCAGGTTCTGTGTCCACTATCGGCACCTCAACAAAATTCCCAAAGGGACGTGTACCTCTTGCCACGAGCAGATGATTGGGAGAAGACCGCCTTTATTACGCCGGATATGCCTTACCAGTTGAAAGTCATATCGATTGAGTTATCTAATGCACTAGGAACGTTTTGCCGAATGATGAATTATCTACTTTCCTGGTTTGAAATTATCTACAAGCCACTTGTACCGACGGTGGTGTGGTCGTTTTTTCACCTCGCCTACGTTCACAAGCCACCTGCGAAGTTTGTGGGCAATTTCACAAGTGCTTCGCAACGCTGGTCTTCAGCTGAACTCTTCGAAATACCATTACCGACGTCGAGGGCTCACCGTGATTAACCGTCGTACAGACGCCGCGCGTATCCGACATGACCCTGCCAAAATATTAGCTGTTACAAATCTTCCAACTCCGCTTCATTCCAAGGACGCCAGATCCTTTTTTGGCCTCTGTTCGTACTTTCGGTACTTTGTTAAAGATTTTGTAGTCATAGCGCAGTCCCTTACATGGCTTTCTTTAAGCATGTCTCCTTCTCCTGGGGTAATGCCCAAGTGTTGGCTTTCTCCCAGCTCGTCGAACTTCTGACTTCCCCACCCACTTTGACTTACTTTGCGGACTCTGCACCCACCGCAGTACGTACCGACGCCTGTGGTCACGGTATCGGCGCTGTTCTCGGTCAGTGTCAGCGTGGTCAGGAATGAGTCATTGCATACGACAGCCGCATTCTTTCCGCAGCTATAAGTGGAATTATTCCATCACAGAGAAAGTGTACCTGGTTCTCGTTTGGACCTTAGCAAAATTTCGTCCATATCTGTACGGACGACCCACCAACAGGTTAGGTTGGTCACGATCATACTTACGCTCAGCTCTCGAGGAAACATATTTCTTTTTCTGAAAGGGCTATAAATGTACAGCTGACACATCATTGTTCTCTTTAATGAATTTCGAAGGCTTCCCGAAGTTCTCATCTGACCTTGTCACAACTCCGGCCTATCGATTTGCACTCATCAATTGAAGGTAGGCATGCGCAATCTGCAACATGCGCGGTAAGTGTGCTCCCGGAAGAATTTCGAAGGTCGCACGCGTTTGCACGTAGGCGATCACTGAGGCATCGCCGTGTCTGTCCTGCGTAGGATCGTCCACTAGACTATGGGATCTCGTAAACCACCTTACCCTGACTCATATGAAACGGCTTCGCGCGCTTCGTGCTGGGCGGTTTTCGCGCATGATCACTGAAATCCACCCGTCCAACTAATAATAATAATATATGGAGTTTTACGTCCCAAAACCGCGATATGATTATGAGAGACGCCGTAGTGGAGGGCTCCGGAAATTTCGACCATCTGGTGGTCTTTAACGTGCACTGACATCACACAGTACACGGGCATCTACCATTTCGCCTCCATCGAACCTGTCAAACCAGGCTGCATAATTTCCTGGGGCAGGAAACACAACATCTATACCAAATCGTCCCGCTATTAACGCGATAGGGTTTAAGAGCTCGTTTCGCAGAAATTCCGGCGTCGGCGTCGTTGGTTGTGAGCGAAAAATCATCTAGTCCGTGACCGAAAAATCAAAAAAGATGCAAATAAAATAAATAATAAAAATTTCCAGGTCCGAGTGAGGATCGAACCTGGGCCGTCTGCGTGGCAAGAAGGTGTTCTACCACACAGCCACGCCTCTCTTTTTTTTCTTTCTTACATGGTATTTATTACGAATGAGGTTTATTTATATACATAGTGTGCAAAATACTTAAGGCTGCCTCCACAAATGTACAATAGGCATTACAAAACAAATTTCATGCAACACTGTGTTCTAGGAAGGTATTTGAGCAGTGCATTTTATGAACTGTGAATACCAGTCCGGCTGAAATTGTAGTTCTTCATAGAAGTATTTTAGCTGTACAGTCATTTGCACGAAATGTGACCGTGAAGACGCCATTGGGTTCCGCATGCCTGTCGAACATGCGAGTTTTCCATAGACTGTGCATGCCCAGTAACAAGAGCATGTCAACTGGCATAGCATTGTCTTTAATGCAGTGAAAATAACTTCCTCCGCTTGGAAATGCATCGAAAATAACTGTCATGTTTCGCAAACGGAAGCGTCCTTTATATAGGCGTCGCAATATAACATGTAATATCGCAGGAATATTGCGTGTTGCATGCGTACATTGCCATCGGGCGTCAGAATATGTGACTATCAAAACGATGTCGTAGTTTAGAGCCGGCCACCCATTACAAACGGCACACACCTTACTGCGCGTATTCCCTTAACACCACGTAGTGGGTGCACAGCAAGTATGCACTAAGTGGTTGAAGTAGGCACTCCGGACAGGATGTCGCTATAGCGTTCAACTCTTAAAGGCGAAGATTAAGGGTCCCCCAATTTTTTCTAGAGCATGTGGCTGACACTATGAATGTAGGGAGTGACTGCTATTTTCTTTTTTTTTCTTGGAGGCTCCTCTTCAGGTGAAGCTTCCCGAAAACCGCTTCGAAAGAATGAAGCTTATGCCGGATTGAAACGAATCTGGAAAAACGGCCAAGCGCAGATGGCGTGTTTGGTCATGAAGACTATCTTGGATGTCATGAATGCTGGGTCCTGCTCAAATGGCTCTTGAAGGCATGTGTGGCTACTCCCCGCTCGACAGACTTTGAATGCCCACACGTGAACGACATGAAACGTTTTTTTCCAACCGAGGGGCATACCTCGAACAAAGATGCTCGGCGCTCAGATATTGCCTCAGATCCAAGGATGTAAGCTCGTTCCCTGAGCGAGTTTCTTTTGTTAACACGAAGGCTCCCACGTATTCTGTAAAATTCGGAGAATGTCATCGGCCATCTTGTGTAGGGTCAGAAAGTCGGCGACAAACCGGAATACTTTTTTCACTGTACTATCCTTCATGCTTCCCAAGTGATAATGAACTCAGTTGTTAGTCAGCGTTGTGTATGTGTGCTACTTTTCGTTTTCTTTGTTATATCTCCACGCGCTGCTTTTCGCGGTCCTGACCTCTTTATCTTTATTTCGGCACACCTTCGTTCGACATTTCTGACCCAGCTTTACGATAAAACGACAGTGGGGCACCTCGGAGCTACCCGTACTTATTATCGTGCACGCCGTCGGTTTTAGTGGCCAAGAATGTGACGGTCAGTGCACCGTTACAAGACGTCGTGCCACCGTTGTCAGTACCGAAGGAAACCAACACTCCAGCCTGCTGGCCGTCTTAAGTCACTCAACGTTCTATGAGCCGTTTCAGTGTGTCTGCCTTGACTTTCTTGGACCGTCTCCGACGTCTACCGCGGGAAATAGCTGGATAGTAGTTGCCACGGACTATGCCAGGTGCTTTGCAATTACTCGCGAACTTCCAAGTAGCTGCGGGACCGACGTAGCAGAATTCTAGTTCCACAACTTCGTCCTTCAACCACGCAACTCTTAACCGGCCGAGGTAGACAGTTTCTTTCTAGGACCACGTCCACAGGATTGTCTGGGCGGATGAACCAAACCCTTGCCGACATGCTGGCAATATACGTGTTAGACGACCACCATGATTGGGCTACAGCATTGTCTTTTCTCACATTCATGTAAAACACGTACCGCTAAGAAACCGCTGGTTATTCGCCTTTCTCTCTATTATTTGGTCGAAATCCAACGCTGCCTATGGACGCGATGATGCCTCCTTCCACGTGCCCAGCTACTGAGTTTGCCCAAGAAGCTATTTCACGCCGGTCCGTACTGTCTATGCCGCCAAGTTTCTGACGTCAATTATGAAATTACACTACTGTTTACGCCCTGATCGACCCATCCCTTTACAGTAATCTTTGACATGGCTCGCCTGTGTTACGGAGCGTTTCCAAAGAAAGCTGAGTCTGCAAGAGTTTCTAGACTGTCAACAGCACCTTCCTTCAGTGGGCAGAACAGCGGCGACGCCCGAATGTTGCCTAATCGCTGCTTGTTCTTCGTGCAGCTCCTCAGATTTTTCCATGGCTTCTTCTGCGACGGCGCTGCCTCATCGTCCAAGGTGCCTTTTTTGCGACACGTGGAACCTGCCGATGGAGTGCCTATGGACTGCCCTGTCACTCGTCTTGGTGATAGCCATGGCGTGTTCTGTGGCCTTCCGAACGGCCTGCCACGTGCTGCGCTACTGATTGATGCCATCGTCGTTCAGCGAATTATCGTCCACCTGCGGTCAGCGACGTCTACATTGGATACTATAAAGGCCATCTCGACAGCACCTTCCTTCAGTGGGCAGAACAGCGGCGACGCCAGAATGTTGCCTAATCGCTGCTTGTTCTTCGTGCAGGTATCGTACATCCAACATGCCTGTAGCTATCGATCGGATGACCGCTTTTTGTTGCTGTTGTTCTGCCCGAACAGTCTTGTTGATCTCTGCTTTCGTGTGTTGCATCGCTACGATGACCTTCTCTTGAGTTGGGACGTTGAGCTTAACCCTGGGCCTAGAGGGGTGCCTTCAACAAATACATCAAAGGCACAAGGGGCTAATGCCAATAATACCAGTGACAACCTCTGCTCAGACAGTCCCACTCCAGAAATGGCTAATCTTCTCGCACAATTGTTGGCTGGTCAAAAGAAAATTGCTAGTGACATTGCAGATATAAAGGAATCTTTTAATTGACGCTTTGATGCCCTTGAAGCGCGCGTATCTTCGTTGGAATCTTCTACGGCTGCTGTTGACGGCAGTGCAGCGTACGACAAGCTTAACTCTGAAATTGTCTCGCTTAGGCAATCAGTCTGCAAACCTGACTTCTAAGTCCGACGAGCTAGAAAACCGTTCGCGCCGGAGCAACATCCTTTTGCATGGTTCATCAGAAACACACGATGAAAATACTGACTCTTTAATGAATACTGTTTCGCAAGTGCTAACGGGGCATCTTAAAATAACATGCCCAGATATTGAGCGCTGTCATCGTGTGGGCAGACCACGGGATGGGAGACCGCGTCCTGTCATGAAAATTTTTGACTTCAGGGAAAAAATTCGGGTCATGAAAAACGTCACGAAACTGAAAAATTCTGGTTTTTATATTACTGAAGACTTATCACCGAATGTACGCACCTTACGTGAGAAACTGTGGGACGCAACGGCAAGTTTTCGTGATAAGGGATCCAGAGTTTAACTACGCTATGATCATGCTTACATTGATGATGTACGCTACACGTGGGACACTGATACAGACTCACTAAAGCGCGTTACCAACCATGTTACTAAAAAAACTGTTGCTTCAACGACTGGAACAAGTTCTCGTTGACTGCCATCATGTAGTAGCCGTATAGGTTTTTTGTGTTTGAATGCAAGAGGCATTGTGAACAAGTTTGTACCTTTACTCGCGCTTGTATCGTCATATTCACCCCATGTAATAGCTATAACAGAGACCTGGTTACACAGCGACGTATTCGATTCCGAATTTACACCACCGGGCTATGTAGCAATACGGAATGACCGATCTTGTGGTAAAGGTGGTGGTGTCGCTCTTCTTCGTTCGGACATTAAATTTTCTGTGCTCTCTGCAATGCCTAATGTTGAAGTTACTTGGTGTAAACCATGTTTACAAGGGCTATCTATGATTGTTGGTGTGTGCTATCGAGCTCCTGGTTCTCCAATAGAAATTTTAGAAAAGCTTAGCTTGTTCATGCACGAACATGACTTCGGCACCTCGGAGATTGTGTTTATGGGGGGATTTTAATGCTCCGGGCATTGACTGGCGAGCTCTGTGCTGCACTGGTCATGATCTAGCCATTTGTAGGAAACTTTTATCTCTTTCATTATCCCTTGGTCTTACTCAGATCGTGCAAACACCTACCCGAAACACATCTGTCCTTGATCTGGTCTTCTTAAGTTCTTATCTAGTTCAAACTGGCTTTCAGTGCGATGTAATCGATGGTATTTCTGACCACAAAGCTGTCTTCGTTTCAATTCCCTCTTCATTGACGAAAGTGCAGCCTCATATTACTCGTTTCATTGATTTTTCTCATGCTGATGACACGTCAATAACGACACACTTGCATTTAATTTTGATTCCTTTCAAGCACTTGGTCTTCGCGAAAACGTTGATAAACTGGTTGAAGAATTCGAGCGCATCGTTAAACTATGCATCAATAACTTTGTTCCCCTCAAGACTAAAAAAAGAAATCCTAAGGTCCCTTGGATGAATCGCACTATACTGCATACATCACGTCGCGTTCGTCGTTTGCGCCGCCAAAAAAAAGGAGCAAGATCCTGACAGTATCATTCTCTTTAATAGTACCTTGCTGCAACTACATACCGAAATGCAAAGAACTAAAGATTTTATTTTCAAGTCGAACTTCCAGGATTGCTTCTAACTAACCCGCGCAAATCTTGGACTTCTGTATCGCCAAATAAAACTGGTACCATTTCGTTTATACTAGATGGTAATGCTATTTCAGACCCACTTGAAATAGCTAATGCTTTCAATGTCTACTTCTAGTCAGTATTCACGCATGATAACAGTTCTCTCCCAGTATTCACAAGCCCTAATCCTGAGCTTGCTATTGACGATGTGTTAATAAACGAGAACGGCATCCTGAACTTGATACTCAAGTTAGACACAAAAAAGTGCACGGGTCCCGACAACATTTCAAACAGCTTTCTGGTGCGCTACTCTCTCTGGTGTGCACGTTATTTGTCGATCATTTTTCAAAAATCCATTTCTTCAAGCACTGTCCCCCAGTCCTGGAAGCTAGCCAAAGTCTTGCCTTTGCATAAGTCCAGTAACAAGCAACTCCTGTCCAACTACAGACCGATATCACTTACCTCAAACTCCGGTACACTGCTTGAACATATGATTCACAAGCATATAATAGAATACCTTGAGTCGAATAACCTTCTATCGAACATTCAACATGGTTTTTGTTGTGGTTTCAGCACACCAACACAACTGGTCGAATTTGCGCATGACATTTCCAGCAACCTTGACATTGGCAATCAGACTGATGCGTTATTCATCGACTTTTCCAAGGCTTTTGATACCGTTATAAACAATAAGCTGCTAAGTAAAATTGACGCTATTGTCACATGGTCGTGACGTTGACGAAGGGAGCAGTCGACGTCTTCAAGGCGAAACACTTTATTAGGCGATCCATGGAAAATGGGTGGCTCTCTCGGTGGCTGGATAACGATCGTTGCAGGGGACACAGCGGCCGTCATCGTGCCTGTCGTCTTCGTCGCCGTGGCTTTTCGCTTGTCCGGTAGGAGTCCGTGCTGCGGGGGAAGTCCTTTCAGTCTGCGGCTGGCTCGACTGTCCGTGGCGGGGTGGGTGTCTTCGTTACGATTAGGGCTGGGTTCACGGCTTGACGGGGGCGTCCGGTACATGAAAGAGGCAGCACCTCCACCAGATGTCACGTGGTCGTGACGTTGACGAAGGGAGCAGTCGACGTCTTCAAGGCGAAACACTTTATTAGGCCGAACTTGTGGCCTCAAAACGGAAACTCAAGTTATAGCAAGTAATTCAGGCTGCACACTGATAGCGGCGAACAGAGCGTCGGCCGTCGATCAACTGGTTCATCGTTGGGACGCACCGTCTTTTATACAGCGCGCGTCGAACTTTCTAGCCTTATCACTGTTGGTCGTGCAAGCTCTAGAATAAGCTGGTCGGTTCGCGTCCGGCGTGCAATCTTAACAAGACGATCTACTATAATCGCGAAGGTTCTCGAACACTAAGGCGTGGCCTGCGCCGAGCGTTACTGACAGTCTTTGTGGGTGAAAAGCGAATACAGCAAACGCGAGAATAAGAAACACGCGTGGCACTATTTTAAACAATCCTCAATTAACCAACTGTATAGCTAGCTTTCTTAAATCTCGATCTCAATACGTGTCATTGAACTCCACTTCGTCCTCAACCGTCAATCTGACTTCTGGTGTTCCACAGGCATCCGTTCTAGGACCTTTATTATTTTTAGTGTTTATAAATGACCTTCCTAGCAACATGAAGTCAAAGGTCCGTCTTTATGCCGACGACTGCGTCCTATATCAAATAATTTCCTCTCATAGTGACCATACCTTACTTCAGGATGCCTTGACCAGTTTTTGCACATGGTGTAGACATTGGCAGATGCGCATTAACTTTAAAAAAACTGTAGTCGTATCATTCACGAACAGCCACTTTCCGTTGCAGCACGTGTACACTTCCGACAACACAATAATCCCCCCGGGCACAAGAGTACAAATACCTTGGGGTTATCTTATCACACAAGTTGCAGTGGTCGCAGCATATTGACTACATTACATCCAAAGCACTGAAAAAAATAGGTTACCTGCGTCGTACGTCATCTAAATCCCCGAAGTGCACTAAGTTACTGTTGTATAAAACGCTTATACGTCCTATACTAGAGTATGCTTCATGTGTCTGGAACCCGCATAAAACATGCGACGTCACCAAAATTGAATCTGTACAAAGGAGGGCAGTTCGTTTCACTTTGCCATCGCTTTGATCGTAATTTTTCACCTTCATCAGCAATGAATTCCTTGCAACTCCCTCTTTTATGCACCAAGACGGGATACCGATTCCTTGAAGCTATTACACTCATTTCTTCGCTCATCTTGTCGGCTTTCTTCAGACGATTACATCTCCTATGCTAATACTCTTTCAACTAGACATTATCATAGCCGCAACTTAAAGCCTTTCTTTACGCACACGGACATTTTTAAGAATAGTTATTTTCCTAGAGTTATTGAAAGGTGGAAAGAATTACCGGGTAGTATTCGTGAATTGTCGTTGTCTGATTTTGTAGACGCACTGTTATAATAATTCGTTTGCTTTTGTTTTTGCTGTGATGTCAACCTTTGTGAACAATGTATTTGTGTATGAAAATGTACTCCACTCCTGCAATAGCCCTGCATAGGGCTGCAGTATTTGAAAATAAACAAATAAAATAAGCGGAAACTGCTCCCAACCGAAACGATCGTACAATATATGTACACGAAGAACGCTATGCTCGAGAAAGCCCCTCACAAGCTCACCGCGGAGGAACGCATATCGCTCATTCTGAACGGTATCGAACACGACAAGTGGGCTACGCCGCTAGCGTCTCAAAACTGCAATTCCGTGCTGGAACTTATTGACCGAGCCGCAAACCTCGACTCGCGACGAAAGCTGGCAGTCGATTCATGTACCGATCCCAAATACGTGCCTATGGACAAGACAGATGCGTCACGCCATTTTAGCTCTGCCTACACGTAGAAACCGTTAGCTGCCAATCGCCTAATGGACATCGGCCCTCGAGAGCGAAGATGCTTCAACTGCTCAGTGTACTGGCATATGACTATCCAAAACCGAAAACGATCGCAACTCTCAAAGCAGAGCAAAGACGGAACAGCAGGCAAGACGCAGCGTTTGACAGATCCGAGGAACGAAATGTCCGCTGCTTCTTGCGCACCGCTGGAGACTCGCTTCCCATCGTGACAGCACACACAACAGGAGGTAAGGAACTCAGGGTATGTATCGACACTGGATCAAACGTATCCCATCGTGGACCCCAAGGCTCTACCTCCCAGCACAGAAAAGACGACCTGCAAGGGCCACGAACTCGTAACAGTTCTCGACAAACAGGTCAAGCCAGAGTGGATGACTTCACTGTCAATCATTGTGGGTAAACTGGCAACCAAAATTTCCGAAGTACTTGTCCTCCCGTTGCCACCGACAATGGACTTATAATATTAGGTTCAGACTGGCGGAGTTTGGCCAATGTTGACGTAACATTCCACATTTCAACAAATTGATTTTTCAGCAAACAATTTTAGGTCAAATTTTGCAGTATAGTGACAATAAAATGACGTTAATTTTTTACTAACATCCGCTTTTCTTCGGCGGTACCTTCTCCCACATATGGCGCTATACGTAATGAGTGGCGGATTTGCCGCAATCTTAAGAACGTATAAATTTAAGTGGAACGTTCGCTACCAGTTTCATACACCTTGGTGCAACTGCAACTGCTCGACACTCAAGGATTACGCCCAATTTCAATCTTTTTATGCTCTGTTTGTTGGTAAGTCTTAATTCACTTTGTATTACTGCTAATATTGATATTCTACCTTTCAAAAAGCATTTGCAGAACGCACGAAATATGTTTATGTAAAAGTATATCATTCTTTAGGCACTTGCACGTGTAAAAATATACTGACATCGACTATGCTTTAGCCATGCGATTGTACACAATTTTATTTTGGGAAGCAGCGAGGTGACTCAGAATACAACGGCTCTGATATGATTAAGATTGTGACTTTCACTTCCAACATATGTTTTGAATACGTAAATGTAAAACATATTTTTCCTATGTAGAGGTTATAAAGAATTGTCTATGCTGCAAGCTGAAGCACATCTTATTTTAAGGTATCGAAAACATGGAAAATGATGCGAAATACAATGTAAACAATGCCGGCGTCCGTTAATGGAACAGCCCTGATAGAAGACACATTTTGTGTCAATGCCGTTCCGTATAACAATTCTATAAATGTTTCAAACGTCAAAACAATACAATTGTCGTGATGTTTCTTTCCAAGTAGCTAACATTAAAGCGAAAAAAATTGCGATGTTCACGATAAACACAGAAGTAACGTCAAATTGTATAGATTGTTGACTTTAGCCTACAATAGCGCTTTCCTCAAAATGTAAAGGCCATTGTTGTCGCCCTGCTGTCGGCTGTGCCAGCAGCACGTTAGGAGGCTGAAAGGAAAGAAATTAGAGACGGAACCTGCATATTGCCAAGACGCAATCAACAACATCGGTTGAGCGCAATAATAATGGAATCCTTTATTTCTGGTGCGGGCCCCGGTCATACACGTGACTGACATGTCATGCCAAAGGATTAACTCTTTATTTTCCTACGTAGAAACCGTTAGTCTTCAACTACTACGCCTGTAATTGCTCTGTCGATTGCATCTGTTTCTGACATAAAAATGGTGTAGCGTACACTAGCGGTGCAATCCTGGAACCAACCGCAGAGTTGGGTGCTTCCAGCCCCTCTTTGTTTCTCATTTTGTCTCTTTTTGACTAATATTATTTCTTTGCCTCTGTTTCTTTGCACTTACTTGTTTCTCGGTCTTTCTCTTTTTTTTGGTTTTTGTTCTCTTTCTTTCTCTTTCTTCTTATTTCTTGCTTCCGCTTTTTTTCTATGTTTTTCTCTCTCTTCCAATTTCTTTCCATCTCTTTCACTGCTTCTCTCTGTCTTTTTTTTTCTTTCTCTCCTGATCTCCGTTTTTTCAATCTTTTTCTTGTCTGTTTCTTGGCATCTTTTTCTTTATGTAATTCTTTCGCTGTCTTACCGTCTTTTTTTTCTTGTTTTGTTGCGTCTTCTCTATGCGTCAGCCTCTCTCCTTTTATCTCTTCATTTCTATATATTTGTCTCTTCCTCTGTGCTCATCTTATCGCCCACGCGGGTTATTGTAGCTCAGGCTGGAGAAATCGGCACAGTGGGAGAGCGCGCACCAGGCGCACATGCGCGGGGAGCGAAGCAGAGTACGAAGAAGAGCACAAAGGAAGAGCACGCCGTCATTATAACTATAGCGTTTGCGAAAGCTCACAGAGGGTTTCCCGAGCGTAAACTACTGTGCTGTCAAAAGTTTAAAGACGGATGCATACACATTGGGGAAAACGTAAAAGGGCATGGATGTAGAAGAACTAATTTTGTTACCCAAAACTGCTTCGCAATGGTTTTGACTCAGTCGATGCGGGCTAGCTGTCATGTTTTTCGTTGGCAGGGGTCAAAGCGCATATTTCCTTAACCGGTTAGCGTTTTACTTTGACATAAAATGCATGTGCATATCTAACAACAGAAGTCAAGACAATTAGAAAAATGATCAATATAATCTTACTTATACATTTCTTAGGATTTTAAAGACCGAACATACGTTTCTTCTAAGTTGTGTTCAGTATTCGACACAACATACCTTCTTCTGTCAAATAGTATGCATGATATGTCCTCCTTTATATTGTAGCTCTGGCCCACATTACACCTGATCACACCCCAGCGTGTCTAGAGTAATGCCGATGCTGACTTCCTGTTAATAAACGGAGTGCCTTTATATTTATGCTAGAGCATCGCTATTGCAGATAATTATTACACGAAGGCATAAAAAAACGTTTTCGGAACACAATGTTTGTACGAACGCGATGGTGCGGGTGAAAATGTCGCGTAATGGAGAACAGTGGGAGACCGCACGGCTAAGCCCGGACCGTGAAGTGCAACTCCAAGTCCTTCGGCAAGCTGAGGATGCCGCCAGAGCACAAGGACTCATGGCTGCCACCTAGGGAAGGGAACCCATTCTTCCCACTCTTGCCATTTTTAATAACCGTTATTTCCTCCTCCTCCTCTCAACCTACTTCTTTTCAATAAACCAGACCAGGTAACAAAAGTACTTTCTTCGTAGACTACAATACAAAAAATCATGTGCATATACTGGCACGTTTATTTCGCGTGGCAGTAGCCTACGTCTCCCCTTTCATATATGTATAGTGCAGTGTTGCGGAATGGGCGCCTCCATTCCATTCCAATACAACTTGCCGTATTTCCGATTCCTTTTAATTCCTCGGAATGAAAAAACTTAGCTTATTCCCACTCCCGGAATGGCCGGGAAGTTCAATTCTATTCCTGCAGTTCCTCAACGTAGGAAATTCATTTTGATAGTTTTATCGAGTCAGGATTGAACGCCACATAAAGCTGATGCCATCAGATGCATTAAGAACTGCAAAATTACGCAAAACACGTTACCAAGGTCCAGGGTAGTAGCTTGGTGGCATATCTCGTGCAGTACAACCACCCTACTAGTAGTTCCCATAGGGGCAGTCCTCCCGCTACCTACCTATAGTATGTGCATGGTCAGCATGTTTGAACAAATGGCGATGTTTTAATATATTTTAAGCTTAAATGTGTTAATGCTAAAATGACGACATAGCGGATGCCGCCGCCGTAGTTCCGCATGACGGATACCAACGGCATAGAACCGCGGTTACGCGAAGAATAGAGACAAACTTCGGACACCACAGTCTATATAAGGGCAGAATTGCAGTAGGCGCGTTGCTGATAAATGTACCATGCTTGTAATCAGCCAAGTCATTTTAGAACTACTGCTTTATCGTTAAATTCGAGGCTTTGACTTACTAATGTTTGAAGTTTGAAAAACAGCGCGTAGACGAAAAGGTGCTCTATTTTCGGAAGAAGACGTAGTTCCATTCCCATTCCATTCCGTGCAAAAGGCGCTTAATTCCATTCCTCCCAGTGTTGTCCCCATTCTATTCCCATTCCATTCCGGGGTCGCAAATGTGGAATGAATCCGGAGTCATTCCAGTTCCGGAGTGGCAACTCCGCAACACTGATATAGTGCATGATTTTGTAGGACGTATTACTTCGATATTGTACAAACATAATTTCACAATGTGTGTGTATGGTTGGTATTGATTATACTGAACGATCTGTGTTATGTTAGAGCAGAAAACTCTGCAGATGTCAGTGTTTACATAAAATGCATATCGAAGAATGCACGCAATAATGTTACAAAATAGAAACGCCACGGACACATGAATGCACTGCAGCCTTTCATATTCGCGCGAAGGTTCATTCTTTCAAGGCGAAAGCCTTCACTGCCATCTGTACATCCCTTTTTTAAAAGGAATAGATGTGTCATATAGGTGAGATGCGTTTCTAAAAATGTGGCTGTACATGGATTGTAGTTTTGAAAATACGAATAAGAGTGACCCAATGGTGTAATGTGTGTATTGGTATTTGACTGGCAGTATACCGTTTCCATGGATGCATCCCCGCTTGCTCTCGTATCTACATCCCGAAGATGAATGTTTACGACAATCTTGAGCGTTCGAGTTAGCTATCACCAGGAAGTCGTCGTAGCTTGAAGTACGGTCTACTGCGGCGAAACGTACACTTATTTCGCGTGAGTGCTCTGTTTGTAAACTTGCTAGGCACGCGTCGTCCCGTTGGGAAGTCGCCTCGGCAAAGTGCACTTCAGCCGCATCCGTACTGTCATTGGTAGCGAGTTGAGTTGTGACACGCTGAGACACAACATTGCCAGATATACACATCGTCCTCTAAACCGCGAATGAGCAACGTCTTTCTGCTTTCCGTTGACATTTCTACCCCCTGTAAGCATACCGGCATTTGACCAATCCTCGCCCAACGTTCGCAAACTTTCTGCGTCTGCATTGAGTCTCGGCGATTTGCTACGCCTGTAAGTGACTCGGCTCAATTTTTGAAGCCATCGACTGCACAATGTTGGCAAAGATGACTTCAGCCAACATTGTCCGTCGAACGTATTACGAATATTGGCAAGTGTCTACAATTACTTTCGCGTAAATTACTTTGACAACATTTAGTGTTAGAAGTTGCATCGTTTCTTTTTTTCCCTGCGTTAAGCGTCTGTTCTTGTCGAGTGTGTCATTGCCTTTGCGAAGTTTCCTATTGTTTTCTGTTTGGTTATGAGCTAGCGATTTTGTCCATGTAATGAAGTGCATGTTGCTGAAGCATCTTCATTTAGGCAACCAGCATGGATGATAAGCCTAGAAAACTTCAGAGTAAACAAGGTTTAACCAGCGTGTCTACATGTTGCCACAGAGACTTCTTCTACTTTAATGTAAACTGCCCGTTACATGTGTGACCACTGCCTTGCGCAGGTTGCGTGGGAATGTCTCGGAACGTTCCCTAATATTTCAACATCTGCCAATAAGACAGCCCGCACGATAGAGTTTATACTGAAACTAATGCGGCCACCAAAGATAACGCTGAAATCTTCGGCTGGACATGTAGAAATGCGGGCCCGTCTTGACTGCTCATCATTACGGATGACCGACGTCTTTGTTTGCCGCTTTCACTGTGCTTAGAGTGTTGCTTCTTTTACTGGGCACTGGTCCACCCAATGAAGTGTTTTTTGTTTACCCGTTGCACCGCCGCGGTGGTCTAATGTTATGGCGCTCGACTGCTGACCCGAAGGCCGCGGGATGGAATCCCGGCTACGGTGGCTATGGAGGCGGACATGTTTGAGGTCCGTGTGCTTAGATTTAGGTGCACGTTAAAGAACCTCAGGTGGTCGAAATTTCCGGAGCCCTCTACTACGGCGCCCGTCATAATCACATCGTGGTTTTGGGACGTTTAGGGGAGATGCGAGTCGAGAAACACGTTTTTTTTCCAAAAGTACATATTTTCGGTTTTTATTTGCGTTCACAAGCTTAGATTCCCTACTATTACGACAAAAATATTGAAGACTGTAATTAAACTCGAAGAAGGTTAAAATCGCTTTCAAAGAGCACAGAGTGGCTAATAAAACTATAAAAAGCTCATTGTCTAGAGTCCGCTGGAAATTATCACCTGGCTGCTTGCCATTGCATTTCGCATGAGCAGTTCACCAAAGCTACATGCTCAAATTAACCATGATTCCCAAACTCTCATGACGGAAGAAATCATTAAAAAAAAACATATATTTGCCGCATAGATGAGCTTTCACTTACACCTTGTAATGCGTTTTTCTCAAGATACAATTTTGGGCAACTTCTTCAGATTGGACATCACGTTTTTGGTACTTGTGATAGCCAAATAGGCACAAAATTTTGCCCACATGTTCCTGAACATGTGAAGAGTGCAAGTATCTTCTTGAAAACTTGATATCGCCTATATAATTAGTACGAACCACTGGTAGGCAATTAGTATGGTCAAAGCATTTTAAATCTCACATTACTGTTTTTATTGTCCATTAGCACGAGTTATACGCACTTTCTTTTTAGTTACTTGCATTCTACAGTTGATGTGGAGCAATATGAGCCATTTTTCACTCAGGCCCATAAAAACTTAGTGGCAAAAAAAGTGCCTACAAAAACAACTATATTTTACACATTGTCATGGTACAAAACGAAAACTATGCAACTTACTATAAAACTGTTGAGATACTTGAAGTGAGCATAAACGCCTCTGTAAACTGCATAAAAAAATTATTTCTCTAGGCTACATATTAAAGCAACTTTTTTTTTTCGAGTAGCATCTCCCTTAAACCTCAGATATTATTATTGTTTACCCGTTGCCATTTGGTTTCTTCATCATCACAACCACGTCACAATATGAATACAGGTAATTCAAGCTTTGAAAAAGAGAATACCGCGCTGTGTTGTGCGCACGGCACCTTTCCAGACGACATCCGCATTGGAACAGACAATATATATTGTTTTTCACCGACACTTCAATAAAACACCCCTAGCAAAGACACTTTCGCGCTCATGCCAACTCTCTTGTTAACAATGAGTTATGATGAAGTGAGTGAAAGGCTAGGTGTTATAGCAAATGAAGTTTCCACTAGCCATGTAAAGCTTAAGAAAACAGCGAAGCTAGTCCCTCTTAGGGGCTTAACGTAGCCTTCTTGGCTGATGCTAGGACTTTCGTAGGCGTAGACAGAGTACAGTCTAACCGCAGTCTGTGACACACCATGCAAGAATGTCCAAACTCCATCGCCAGAAACTAAAGCCCAAACCTGGCTGTCGCACCCGCGGTAGAAGCGCGGGCATTTCATTGCTTTAACTTGGCTCGCGTCAGGCCAGGGACACTCGCCGTAGCGGCTGGGCAAGCTGTCTCCGTTGGTGGGCGTGCCTTGGCGGTGGCTGCTCCTCGGTCCATGCCCGGCTAGGCAAAGGCGCGGAGGGTTTTTTTTCGCGGACGGTGGACGTTTTACCTCGAGTTTTAAAGCTGACCTGTTAAAAAAAATAAAATTATCAAGAGTCACCACCTTGCAGTTCCGTCCTGGGAAGAGCCACCCACTTCATGGGGGGGAGCTAGGCCTCCCTTCATCATTTCCCTCGGCACTTTTAAATGTAGTCATTCACTTGTCACCAATAAACGCCTACGCAAGAGTGGGCACTCAATACCGCTGAACTCCATCCTATCTCTCCTGAACTAGAAGAATCTAGACAGTCTGTTAAAAGGACCCTGCACCCAAAATTACGCATGTTGCTTTCATTGGCTATTTGCTTTCTATGGGTCTTGTGGCACCAATAAAGCTGCGAAAAAAGGAATTCCATACTTCAATTTCTTTCCAAAGTGGGTTCCGGCGCCAATTGCCGCTTCGTACATTAACGATTCCTGCTGCCCTAAGTGAGTTATCGCTCAGTATACGCAGCTCACTTACAATTAATATATTTTGCACCTTTCCGATATGCTCCTTGTAAAGAGCTTAAAATTTCTGATGTGTTTAATACTCGTTAGAACTGCGAAAAAGACACCAATTGGCGCATCAATTCCACAGTTTTTTTTTGCAACTGTGACACCAATAGCGTTGTCGAACAGGATCTACGCAAAAGCATAGCCTTAATGAAAGCTTCGACATTGCACCTCTGCATCAGGGTAAAACCACTCATTTCTGTTTTGGAAAAGTTAGAAGCTCCCTGTACTGCCAACTGCTGGTGTTATAGTTTTCACCTGGATGCTCTATTTGTGTCAGTCAACTTGAACAGGACATGATATATTTTCCAAGGCCACTCATATGCGCCGGATCTAGCCGCTCATCACCCTCTCCTGTCGTCATTTCCTTCTCTTGCGCGTCAGCTATCCCTCTCACCTGCTTTGCGTTTATGGCGGAGGGTACCCTTTATATGATGCCTCACGACTGAAGTCATATAAGGTAATCTTTTTCTTCAGTTCCGTTCAGATTCATGCATCATCATGATTAGGGCGACTTGATGCGCGCTTTCTTCACTTTAGGGGAGAACATCTGAAGCGTCTACTATGGCATGGATGCCATACTTTGGGTCACGGTTGCTCACCGCTCTACGAATTCGCTGTTCAGAGGCGCTGGACGCGGTCCAGAAATCACGGAATGACGACCTCACCGCCTTCAAGGAATTGGAACATCCTCAGAAGGGGCGCAGGCGCCGGGGCACAACATTCATGAGCTGGCTGCCGCGCAGACTGGACGTGGTGGACGTGGTGTTTTAAGATGGCGCATCTCCGCTTGTGTCACTAAATGGGCTGCCAACGAGGGCGGTTCACTGCGACGCTGGTCCATGCGCTGGCTTGAAAATGCTGAAGCCTATAAATGAAGTTCAGGGGCTTCATAAGGTGTGTGACACGAGCGTTCTGAGGTGGCGGCAGCATTGTTTCGAGCTACAAAAGAAGAAATACCAAGGAACAAATTTCTGAAACGCATGATATAGGGCAGGGACGGCACGTCTACAGCAGCACCAATAAACGTCCTCAGACGAACATGTGGCGCAAGCAGTCATACCTTTTAGACGGTGTTGTACGACATCCACTCCCTGAACTAAGGTCAACCAGGGTTCCCATTGAAAAACGAGCGTTTGCAGTGGCATCAAAAAAAGTAGAGGAAAAATTTCGGCCACTGCGGCATCTCTCATAATCATATCGTGGTTCTGGGACATAAAACCCCAGATATTAAAAAAAATTTGCCAGATCCCAAGTACCATGGGATTCGATGTTATGCGAAGCATGCGGCGGTAAGGTGACTGCGTTGAAATTTTGTAATTGAGCGAAACGTTACGAAATGACGCGAAAGATTGTACGAAGGTTGAACGCACAGACATGTGTTGAGCAGCCGCATATGTTTCATATAACCAGTTGTTTACAGTTGCGTAACGATGCGAACAGAAACATGCGTATTACAGCACCAGAAGCGGAAAGCTGATATGTAGCGCTTGTCCTTGCGAGGATGCTAGCCCTGGATAGTGATACGTAACCCAACTACAGTGGATGGCGCTAAAGCATACAACTTACGCGTTAACCCGACATGACTTCATTATAGGAGTACACCTGTAATGTTTTTAAAATCAGATAGCCAGCAGTGAAATTACAATTGACGTTTCACCAACATTACGCCTGCATAGGGTCTTTTTTTAAAGCAGTTTCGAGACCTGACGTGGCTCTGTGGTAGAATACTTGATTGCGACGCAGAATGCTTGGGTTCGATTCCTGCTGGGCTCTGATTTCTATTCTTTGCACTCGTCAGGTCAACGCCGCCGATATGAGTTTTTCTTAACGCTTTCGCACTTAAACAAGCAATCTTTGGCCTCGCCGTTCCTGGGTAGATGTAAATTGTCAAACACCTGTGGCTCATACCCGCATACCGCAGCCCGTGATTTACTGGTATGAGCCACACGTGTCTGGAGAAATGAGTTTGAGGACGTACGCGACAGGATGTTCGCGTTATTCAAGTCACGACCAGCCAGACATATTCGTCAAATTCTCTTGCCCTCCGACATTAACTTTGGTCAACCTCAAGTTAAGGAGGTGATCACGAGAGCACCCAGACGTAAGCGGATAGATGGAATAGATAGATAGATAGATAGATAGATAGATAGATAGATAGATAGATAGATAGATAGATATATACGGAGATACGGAGATAGAAACACTCAAGTGCTTGCAGTACGCAAAGAAATGCTTCGCATTTAAAGTAGAGGAGGCCTTCACTTGACTGTGCGAGCATTACTCATTCGACTGCGTTTTATAGACGATTTTTATAGACGAATTTTTTATAGACGGCTTTCAAGCGGCGCACTTGGTGCGGCTATGTTTGATCAGGTTGTCTTAACTGTCCTGTGGCCAGCGAAGGGATTCTGTCCATACTGCGGTGCCACAGACGCTGGCTGCAGCAGTGTGTAAGAAAGTCAGATACTTGTGCAGGAATACATAGTTTATATATAATTGATGAAAAGTTGACATGGTTGAGACATTTACGTTTGCAGGAACGTAGCCAGAAATTTTTACTTTATACAACCATACTTTATGTGTGTTCGCGCGTGCGTTTGTATGTGTGCGTGTATATACACGCAAGCAAAATTGAAAATTTTCGGGGGAGTTTGAAACCCCCCCCCCCCCCTGGCTACGCCACTGTACGTTTGTATGGCACGTACTAAGCCACAGTGATGGGTCGTATGTTCATTTTACTGCGCACCACATGATTTACACAGCCGATAGCTACTTGTGGGACGTTGCAGAAAAAGCGCGGGAGCGGAGGCCGGCGCGATTGGTTGCGGCCGGGTCGTGCGCCCACTGTAAATCGCATGATTGTTATATTACTGCTTGTACAGAGGGTAGTACTCTGCCTCTGTGCAGCATATTCAAACGTGGAGTCTCCACGGGTATACCCAAAAGAAGTGCGCACTCCAAGTAATATTTGCGATGCAATGAAATTCAACGAAATTCAGCGGCGAAACCGACAATGAAACTCGAAATAGCGCAACTTTCATATTCTTCTTAGATGGCCTAAATTAAGTGAGCGTCGTTATATGAACCATCGACCGACGTCTTTGCGTGGGCGTGCAGGCTGCGCTTGTAATTATGGCACGCATGGCACACATATACGTTAACGATCGCGGAAGAACTACGCCTCAGTGCACCTTGTCTGTAAAAGTAACGTCATCATACTCGTCTGCTTGTTGCGCTCATGGGTGCTATGATTTCGGTTTCGCCGTGGACTTTGGTTGAATTTCAATAAGCCGCCATAAGTATTAGATGCCATATTTTCGAAATCTCAACGCTGCAATTGGTTCTCTAGTTACTCCATTTTATACTTCAATTGTCCTATTTACTTCTATTCTCCTATTTGACATAATCGCGTAATTCAGCTAATTAAAGTGTTAATTAGGTTGTGCCGAATTGCTGCCGGAAATCATGCCTCTAACAAGCTTAATATGTCTGCCGCTACAGAAAAAGCAAGTGTGAAGGCACCAAACGAATACAGCATTTCCGTAATTTTTGAGAATTTCGGACGCATATCTCGAAACACCCAGTATAGCATGACCATTGTAATATTAACATTAAAGCTCCATATGATTTGGTGAACTTAGCAAAACTTAATATGTCATAAATTGACCAACATCTACCAAAAGCTGAGCAAATTCATCGAATAACAGGAAAATGTAGTTCCGCTGTGCTAGCCGCAGCATTTTTTTCTTTGTGGTTCGGGTACATGTGCTTTCTATTATCATATTGTACATATTCTTCATTTTCATGTCGAACATGTGCAACACGCCCCTTGTTTCTCTGCGTTAATAAGCTCCAACGCTTCTACGCAATTATCTACTCTGCATATAAAAAAGGAGGGATGGTTGCTTCAAGAAACTGACTTCAATGTTCATTGATTATGACGTAGGTGGGGTCTACCAGATACTCCTGTCCTATGGAAAGTCCTGCATTTGCATAAACGGCCGTGCACGGGTACATGCCGGAACGGTTATAAATCAAGAAGGTGCACGTTTAGCAGCACATTGCCTGCAGGTCCGATGAAGGCTGTATAGTCCAACTTCCTGTGTCTTTCTACACGCTGGAATATGCCTTGCTTTATAATGTCTTTCAAGATGAAAACTTTTCTCTTTCTTGTCACCGGGCCTGCTGTTCTGTGCAGGTCACACATTTCACGTGGAATATATAGGCTCAGGTAGGAAGGCATCTATATCGCTTGATAGCGGCTCTTGTCGCTTCTTTATTAGCTCTCTTAACCACCGTGTCGCCGTTTGACGCTGGGCATGATTGCACAGCCGCGCCAGAGATCATCCCTCGTTCCTTTCCTTAACTATGTTACTGATCCATCTGGTGTCAGCCTTCCAAGTACCTATAATCCGAAAACGACTAAAGCCGCTCAAATTACTAAAATCTCTCCCGCATGTGCGCGCAGTCGTTTCTTGTAATCGCCTGCCGGTGTTGAAAGGCTAATTGATATTATATTTGCTTATGCCTTCCACCCGCTTTGCGATTGCACTGCCGCATCGAATACTACATGATATTGGGGGAGTAGGTTTGCTCGACACGTCACTAACATGGGTTTGCCCTCAGCCGAACTACAGCTGAATTTTGCAACCGGATATTTAGGAGCACGGTCAGGCTAAAAGGATTCTGAGAAGTGTAAGAATGTGGAAATGCGGCAACCTTGATCCTTTTCAGGCTGCATGCCCTATTGCAGTCACTAAAAAGCTCGTTAATCAATCAAGTATAATTGAGCGTCTTACAGTAATCATTAGCACCTCACTTTGTATTCCCCTGGATACATAAAGTATTTGAAAATGTAGTCTTCTAGTCTTCACGTAGCTGCCCGTGCTGCATATTACGAAATTCGTAAAGCTTAAGTTCGGTCACTAGCATTGGAATTCAAAACATGGGAATAGCTTTTTTCAATCTATCTATGTCATTGAATGCGGTAGAATAATGCATAGTTTGTTCCACAGTAAATGTAAGATATTATTGTTCATCCTAACAAGAAAGCAGAAGCTGTTTACTTTTCACGTGAAATGTCCAGCTACTTTTGCTGTTTCTTTTTTAAATCGTGAAATTTAAAAGAGAGCTTTGTTTGCCTACACAATTGCAGAATATCTCCAAAGTAGGCCGTATTGCACCACGCTCAGAATATATAAAAGCAGATGAGTAGCATTGCGCCATCGAGTTTTGAAGTACACTTGCTAGCCGACAAGTAGTACAAAAACAAGATGGCCATTCCTGCAGCACTTTTTTTTAGTCGTAATGCTTGCAACGATTATGACATGCTACAATTCTGAGGGATACGCCGATACACCCGACATCAGTAAGGCAAGTATCTGTTATTTTCGACTATAGGAACTTCGTATTTGCGGACGTTATTGATTACGTGACTGAAAAAAAAAATGGCCGGCTCATCGGTAATTGAGAGTAATGTAAGCATGCATTGCTTACCGCGAAATAATATTGGTTGGAGATGATACCAGCCACAATCTTGTGCATGTTTTCAAGGGTACACCCCTGAAAACTGATCCATACTATATCGTACAATGGTCCATATGATTTGCCTAGGTAATGAGTCCACGACGCAGCATCCTGCTGGCGCGCCGTATGAAGCTTGACACCATTTCTTGACGAAAGCGGCAGACCACATCGTGAAACTGTTAAGGAGATGCACAAATCTTGCACACTATAAAACTTCGGGAAATCAAGCGGTAGCGTCTACGCGAGGTTCCCTGATCGGGGCTTCAAGCACCAAGCAATAGATGGGAAGTACAGGCTTCGGATATGCTTGGGATGGGTTTCATTCTTGAGATTCACAGAATTCTAAACGAAATATCAAATTATTTGCTACTAAAGTGTACTTCATTCTTCCGTGTGAAAAACTTATTGCAGAAAGCATGTGTGAACTGTTACCTTGAAGTGAAGCCTGTACAAATTGAACCACCAGGGTATGCATTGCTCGGCTATAGTGTTCCACATTTGGCGATACCAATTAACATACAATTTGTTACAACACTTCTAAACAGGCACGCGTGTTTTTTTCCTCGAACGTACGTGCAATCTCTGTATGGGAATGAAAATCCTGTATTGAGCGAGAAATACTTCTTTCCATCATCTGCAGCGACGCCAGGTGCGTCCGTTCCAGTCAATTGCCCCAATGCAACTCTTGCTCCACTGTAATGCCGAGTCAGAGGAGCGTTACGGTGCGCCTACTTCGTTTCGCCATCGTTTTGCAGTCGATTTTAATAACTCTTGGCAAGACACAAAAAAGTTGACCTACAATCGTCGGTTACCGACGAGCGCAGATGACCTACAATAACGCCACATGAGATATATGGATGGACGACAAGCCGGACCCCTGACGTGCTTCGCACTTAGAACAAGTCAGTTTCCCCGCAAGTGCGGCGCAATGAACGCCATAGCGAGAAATTGAAATGTCACGCGGAGAACGGCAAGCAGGTCGACACTTGCGACGAGCCGGTCAAGGAGAAAGTTCGCGTGAAAACAACACAGCAAAGATGAGCTCGAACTAACAACACCCACAGGTCGACACTTAATGCACGCTGCTCAATCAGAGATAAGGACGCTTGAAACGAAGGTACAAGTCTACACAGGGTGAGCGAGAGCTAACAACTGTCACAGTTGTTACTTTGTGTTTGAGCAGCGCGCTCCTTTCGCAAACGCGGCTGCTGAGCGAGCGAAGTGACCTACGTGAGCTCTGTAACCTGAACGCAAGCTTTGCGGCGAAAGTAAAATATGTGCAAACCACCCCAATCACGACATAAGCGCGCGCACAGGCGGCCACGCCCTGTAGCGCCAATATCATTTGGTACTATAGTAGGAGGCGCGCGTCCATTGCAATGAGCGGGGCGACGACGTTTAAAGCGCCCTTCGCGCCATCTTGCTGGTGATAGAGAGGAAATCGTTAAGCGCCTCCGAGCTCTGCATAACTTGCTTAGGTACAGATGACTGAGGCGCAAAAAAATCTCGTGAGAAAGGGAGGAGCAGAAGAGAAGAAAGAGCAGCGCCGTCTTCTCTTCTGATCCTGCCTTTTTCACGAGATGTTTTTTGCGCCTCAGTCATCTGTGCCTAAGCAAGTTAAGCACCAACTCGCCGAAAAAGAAGTCCTTTTGGAGCTCTGCATAACTTCAGTGGTGAATGACGCATATAAATAGCTCGCCGTTAGAATGCTCAAGGACGCACGCTCCGTGGTCGAGTCTGGTTAACATCGCGGGCTGCGGAGCGAGCGGATGTAGGTTCGAGTCCTCGATTGTGCGCTTCAGAAAATATTTTTCTGAATAATTTTTCTTTGTGGCATGTATGTATATGTACATACATGCATATATACATATACGGGAAATTACGGCAAGAGCGACGCTAACGCCGAGGGCAAAAACGAGCCGAAAGTAGCCATATAATTCCAATCGCAATAAATCTTTTTTTGATGCATACTCCTTTATTGATACAATAAATAATTTATTGATGCAGGCTAAGTCAAGGCATTTTGACTATAGAGAATGTTAAATGCATCCAATGCGCAATGTATATTGCTCGGTTTTATATCCATATCCCCTTAGCCGCCTCCGCTAAATGGGATATGGTTTGGGTCCCGTATACTGGGACCCACTGACTTCCGCGCCTTACCGGGCCTGGTCGAGAGTTCCCAGCTGACTTCCCAAGTCCTGTTCTGAGAGTCGCGCCTCCGCATTCCAGTATGTAAGTGAGTTCGTAATTAGCAGTGAGACGGCGTTTGCTAGGCGCCTAAGGCATCGACGGTTTGGACGACGATCAGAAGCTCCTTGCCGTCCCAAGCTCAACAATAGGCAAGTGATAGACTGGCGCCGACAATAAGCAAAAACAATTCCCAACTCGCAAAGGTTACACAAGATGTACGGTGATAGACACGAAAACAAAGAAAAAAAACCGGCAGATCCCACGCACTGTGGGAATCGATTTATAATGCGAAGCAGCCAGCAAGGAGCAAATAATGCTGTACATAATACACATGTCATGAGTTACATGTTAGGCCATGTAATTTATGTTCGTCGTACAGTCACGTCGCGCAATGGCAATCTTGGTGTATATCAAGCCAGCGAACTGGACGCAAGCGCACTATCAGCGTGGCCGTGGCATGTAAATGGCATTGTAGATGACATGCATGCCGTGATATTCATATTACCACCTGCCACTTATGATCGATATACAGTCACGTCACGCAATACCAAATTTGGTGTATATCAAGCTAGCGAAACGGCCACCAGAGTGCCATGAGCGTGGAATGCAAGTCATGTTGCACATGACATGTCATGATTTCCATATCACCACTTGTCTATTATGCTCGTCATACAATCACGTCACTCAATACCAAATTTGGTGTATATCAAGCTAGCGAACCGGCCACGAGCGTGGCATGCAAGTCATGTTGCACATGGCATGTCATGATTTCCATATTACCACTTCTCATATGCTCGTCATACAATGACGTCGCTCAAAAGGACACTTTGTACATTCCAAAGTGTGTTCGGCGAAAGCTTGTGGCAATTCGACTGACTATAACATGTCTTTTTTTTACACTCTCATTGGCATGGCACACAAGCGGAATATGTGCGTGTTTTCTTTCTTTAATTTTTTTACTTCTAATCGCAGCGAGACGCGAGAACAATGTGCCTCCGTTTCGCATGCGTTCGTATTCTCGTGCTTTACGCATCGTGCAGACGCCGTCCGCGTCCCAGCGTTTAAATTGACGGACACTTTGTAAATTCTGAATTTCGTTCTTCGAACGCCTGTGCCCACTGAGACGGGGTCGGTCAGAATGGAACACGAAGCGCGCGTCTCCCTCCTTGCATGACTACACAAGCTTGGCACGGCGACGCTACGCAAGCAAAGCGCGAGCGCTGTAGAGTCCAAAGCGACCGGCGTCCGTTTGCGCGCCCCGGCGCCCACCTGGCGCCGTGCCAAGGCATGGCCGGAGGGACGGTCGGACGGACGGACGGACGTGAGCATGAGACACTAAAGGCTTTCGCTTTAAAGACTTGGTGTATATCAAGCTAGCGAAACGGCCACGAGAGTGTCATGAGCGTGGCATGCAAGTCATGTTGTACATGACATATCATCATTATTATATTACCACTATCCATTTATGCTCGTCATACAGTCACGTACCTCAATACCAAACTTGGTGTATATCAAGCTAGCGAAACGGCCACGAGAGTGTCATGAGCGTGGCATGCAAGTCATGTTGCACATGACATGTCACGATTTCCGTATTACCACTTGGCAATTATGTTCGTCATACAGTCACGTCAGTCAATACCTAATTTGGTGTATATCAAGCTAGCGAAACGGCTGTCAGCGCGCCATGAGCGTGCCATGTAAATCATGTTGTACATGACATGTAGGTCATGATTTTCATATTACCACCTGTCTTTTTTGTTGGTCATGCAGAAATGTCTCATCGTACCAATTTTTGGAAACATTAAGTTAAGAAAACGGCCTCAGGAGCACTATGGCCATTGCGTGTAAATCACACTTTTCATGACAAGTTAATCATGATTTTCATGATATGACCAGTCATTCATGTTTGTCATACAGTCATGTTACACCATACCAATTTTGGTATAAATCCCATTAATGATACGGCCAGAAGAGCGCAAAGTCGTAGGCGGCCAGATAGATAGATAGATAGATAGATAGATAGACAGATAGATAGATAGATAGATAGATAGATAGACAGATAGATAGATAGATAGATAGATACGCTCAAAGTCGCCGTAGTTCGCCAAGAAATGCTTCGCATTTAAAAACCCTTGGTGGAAAGGCACACCAACACTCCAGCATATAATTTACAGAATCCAGGATCGCACCCTGTCAATCTGCATGGCAATCAATTATTCTGCTAGAGTCACACCAGCGGTTGACATTGTTCTGGAAAAATACAGTGTACAAGCTTGACGCCCCTGAAACGTCAATTGTCATTGTAGTGCTGTCTGTCTGCTTGTTCCATTAAGAAACGTCTGGCATATCCACCGCTGTGAAACCTAACGAAGTGCGTAGCACGGGCACCCAACAATTCTTATTCGTAGAGTGACCACTGCTCCGTTTACCAAAACGTTGATGACGCCAATGTCTGAGGTAAGCACGTGAGGTTTCCTCGACACGAGTACAATCTTGTAAGGCAGATTCGTAAACTCGGTGTGCGACATGTGTACCACATACCGGAAAAGCTTAAGCGAAGGCTTCTTTGTAAGCTTGTGTATAAAAGCGGTATGGTCAAGATGTTATTACATACCTTTTGCTATCACCTCAAAGCTTAACAAAAAAGTAAACAATAAAGTCCAGTGATAAAACATATCTCAAAAGCTTACAAAGCATAGAAATGTGTTAGCCTAACGAAGGGTAGGCCACAAGCTTCCCTGTTTCATCGGTGTCCGCGAAGCGGAACTGCTTGATTTTTTTTAATACAGCGTCATTTTAGATGTTCTTCAACGGCTTTCCGCCACCTGGCAGAATAATACTAACCACCATTTTTTCTTCCAGTTTTACTCCCAAAATACACAAATACAGACAAAATATACCACCATAAAGCCAGGCGGATGCAAAGTTGATAACGTGACTAAAACAACCAGCGAACATGCTGAATTTGGAAGACGCTCTCTTCCGTACGGTACTGAGTAAGTGTCTGTTAAACAGTGCTTTAAAATCGTCCGTACTAACAGTATGACTTACACACAGGCAGACTGTATATATAGGAGACTTCAGGAATGCCAGAAAATTGACCCTCCACCCATCCGTCTACGACGAAATGACAATTCGGAAGCAGAGCGGTAACGTATTGATGCGAAAGATTATCGATTTATTTGCGATGAAGTATGAATGAAATATAGCATACTTGTAAGCATAGGTGTTGTTTTGCAACTTGTGCATCTTAGGAAGTGCAACGAAACAAACACAGAAGAAAGGGACACGTAAATGGGGTGGACACTACTCGTCTTCTGTTTGTTCCGTTCCGCTTGCTGAGATTCACAAATTAGACACCCACCAACTAGCCCAAATTTCTGCGTTGAACAGTGTATTGCAGGGGCTCAGCAATTTTTTCAGGTGAACAGCCAAGTTGCATGAAGCCGACGCAGCCGAGTGCCGCAGAGAAAATTGGGGACGGGAGCAAGGAAGGCATTTGCAGGCATAGCGTCAGAATTCGGCGAATTGACAGTAATTTTTTTAAAGCTGGATTGAAAATCACGTTCATTTTGAGCCAAAATCCCATTTTAGGTCAAAACTGCCATGTGAGCCTTGAGATGGGCAGTGGCAAAGGAAAGGGGGGGAGAGTATATGACGCTGTGCCGAGACAGCCACGCGGTTTGCCGACCCCTTGTCTTTCTCTGATATAGAGAGCGTAATAAATTCGTCGTGCTAAACAGATGTGGTCAAATTGAGGCTTTATTTCTGCTCTAGTGCAAAATACCACATGCAACTTCAACGAGTTACACATTTCGGTCGTCGCGTAGACTAAAAAATACCCATCGGATCGAGTGTACGAAAACGCGGGTGGATAGAAAATGGCCCTGGAATATTTGCGGGCCCCATTCGTATTTATATGCGCTTTTTCCCCTGAACTTATGCTCTCTTCATCGTAACTTCCCGGTGATGAGCTGTTTCTGATAACCATATTTGATATTTTATCGAGGTAACTTCTCATTCCTTGTTGCGAAATTTCAATTTCGCCTTTAATTCATCCAATTCATTGTTTCCCGCAGAGCCGTCGTTTTCGCCTCTAGCCACATTCGTGTGTACGCTGCTGAGCACGTGTGATTCCCGGCACGGAGGAATGAAAAAAAAATTCCCCATCTCCCGCTAAAGGGAACCATGTGTGGATGCGAAGCAGCGGGGAGATAATTAACTTGAGCGGGAGAAACGTCGCCGCTCTCATTTCACGGCAGCGGTCCGGGCGCTCACCGCGGCGCTGCACAGGACAGAGAATGAGGCGCGCGCTCTCCGTCATTTTCATACCGCGGAACTACCGTGGCGCCTCCAGTGGAGTATGCAGCTGTCACACCACCTGTCGTGCACGCCGCTCCGTAGAGGATTTCTAAAGGAGAGGACGGGGGGGGACCGTAGGAGAGGAGAGAGAGAGGGGGGAGGGGACGCACTTGCGCCGCTCCGTAGAGTAGATGATTCCTAGAGTAGAGAAAGGCGGTGAGCGTAGGAGAGGAGACGCGCATGCGCTGTAGGGGGGTGTGGGACGCGGGGGGCCGCTCCGTAGGGTAGAGGATTCATGGAGGAGAGAAAGGGGGTGAGCGTAGGAGAGGATAGGGGAGGGAACGCGCATGCGCTGTGGGACGCGGGATGGAGGGACGGACTAAGCCCCCTTTCAAACACATGCAAGCAAGATCAAGGAATGGGGTCAACCTGGGCGACAGACACCACCTGCCTAGCCATTGCTAAGCAGCCTCTCTGTGCTCTCGGCCATGACTCTGATGACTGTAGTAGTGGTTGACGGCCTTCATATTACTTCATTGTTCTGGTTCGCATAATGGGTGCTTCCCTACTTCATGAAAGTGGCCGGACGCAGGACGCGGGACGGACGCGGGAGGGACGGACATAGCCCTGAGCATAAGATGCTTCGCATCTAAAAAAAAAAGCTACGGGCAGCTTCAATCGATTTAACGTCGCAACGGCTGATTAAACAACGAAGCTGGTGGCATAAGTTTTATCTTGGCTTTTACTTCACTATCCGCTTTCTTTGTTTGAGGTATGTCTTGCATTCTCTTTATGTTTGCTTCGACTATGCTTGGTTGTTCTTTCGCTTGGCTACCACTCCTGATTGCTGTAACTCTCTGTCTTCTCTGCTTAGTTGTGTCCCTTTCTCATTTTGACCGTCTCTTCACTAGTTTTCGAGTTGATGCCACTATGTCCGCTGTTTAATTAGCCGCCGCGACATTATGACAGTAGGAGCGATGGATAGTTTTCTTTAAATATTATATTGTCACGGGTGGAGAAGATTGAATAGTATGACGACGACGAAGTGCTGAGCGGAACGCGCTGAGACTGCGGCAGCGTTGTACGCTTCTGCTAACAAATATACCCTCTGTACATAGATACTTCCCCGTAGCATCCTTGGTCGAAGGTGTGGTGTGGCTCGATTCGCTATACAGCGCCGTGAACTGGATCTTCGCAGCGGACGGCGCTTTGCTGTTGCCACGATGACAGACCAAGCAACCCAGGGTGAACAAGATACGTCAGGCGCACAGCCGATCGTTGTGGTACACTCCCGTGATCCTGGCACGTTCGATGACAGAAGTGGCGTGGACGTCTACGACTCGCTGGCTCTGAATGAGGGCGTCAGGAGCAGCAACCACTGTGGTCCAAAAGTGATGCTCGCAAACATCCTCTTCTACTTGGAGGTCACTGCAATTCTCCTTTACGAGACACATGAAGAAGAGTTGGCACGGTGGGATGTCCACAAGCATACATTACGCGATTTATTTGGGAAACCAGACGGACAAAAAGCGGCCGCATAGAAAGAGTTCGCAACTCGTGCCATCCACAGATCCGCACATCGCGTACTCCAGGGCGTGTTGTCTTTCTTCTGCAAGGTAGACAAGAACACGTATAATGAGGACAAATTCGGACACATACTAAAATGAGTTGCCTGTCTCGCCTTCGAATTGCTGCTGTACCAGGAATGCTCTACTCAGGAGTCACAGCAGAAGGTTGTCGCTTCAAACAGGCTAAGTGTGGGCGCATCAGCCACCGGTTAGACCACCTACCCAACAAGCGGCTACCTCCTCCTACGAAGATTTACCCGCGTCACATCAATCATCCAACTCTTGAAAACGTCACCAGGATTTTCCGTTGGGAACTCGACGCTATGGCACCTGTTGTGTGTAACGACAGCACTCCAGGAAACAGCCTTGCTACTCTTTCGTTAATACTCGCCAAAATCGATCTCGAATGTGGGCGTTTAACAAACGTTTTAAAGTGGTAATACTTCCCTCAAATTGGCTCCTCCAGTCGTTGCTGCTGCAACTCTGAATCCAACCTTCGCGCTGCGACGAAACCTAGCCAAGTGGCGTACAGCTGATGATCGGCCCATGCGTTTCACGTGCGATCGGATATGTTACATAGCCCGCCATTGGAGCAGCCGCTGGAACTCATCACTTCGACCGAGCTTCTGCAATTGGGGATACCGCTCCAAATATGCTCCATATGCTCGATCCTTCTGCGCCAAGACAAGTGCGGAGCGTTTTAGGGGCGAAGCACCTTAGGTTCTCGGCGGTCCGGCGTGCTCGTCGTCGGTTGATTGCTGCTGCTGCCGTAACGGTGCTGCTGTCGGAGCGAAGGAGAGGGCACCACCGCCTCAGCTCTCCCCCGTGGCGAGCGAGAGCGAACGGCGTGCGTTGGCTATGGAAACGCTCTTTCTGCAATGAACGCTGAACTACCAGCTCATAAGACGAGAGCGTGCCCTCGCGCGCGAGATACGACGCCGATGCAAGCAGCGTTTGCTATAGGTTTTGTTGATCGAAAAATTGGCTGCTCGCGTTGCACAACCGTTCACCGGCCACACCATATATATAGGCACTGCTGGGGCCGTGATTCCCGGCACGGGCCCGGCGCGGCTCTCGTTTAACTTTACCCACCGGAACCCGGCCCGGTGACTCAAAAAGCTGGACCCAGGCCCGACGCGAACCCAAGAAACTATTAGGCCTACCCGACAGGGGCCCGTACCAATAACCTCGGTGATGTTGCCCGAACATGGAATCGACAGCAAGGCGTTCTAAGTGGCAAATATCTACGTTTTGTTGGCGCATGCTGCGCTGACAAATGGGATTTAATCTACGGTAATTCCTTGCACAAAAGGGCCTCACTGTAGTAACACTTGAGGAGACACACTGGATACGATGAACGATTATTCGGCAGCGGTATACTGTGCATATTTTTTCTACAAATGCAAAGGAAATCGTAAAGATCGGTTGGTAGCAGATAATGTAGCAAGAACAGTCATTTACAGCATGAATTCATTTTCAACATAGAGCGCAATAACAATAGAGAAGACAGAAGACAGAACTCTCTCTTCACTTTGTTTTGTTTTCGCTCTCTATTGAAATTTAAAGCACGCTCTTCGATCAAACCGAATTGTACACCATTCTAGATATGCGGCGCGTGTCCTAAGCACAGTTGCACCTTGCCACGAGAAGAAAAATGGAGGGAAAACACGATATTTATTACTTCTGTTATAAATACGCTAACCTACATAAAAATTATAACGAACTCCTTACACCATGTTTACTTTTCGAAATACGTATAAACAGCCAAAAGAAAGAAACATATATCCCTTATAGGATTATTTCTATCTATATCACATAGCGCTTTTTACACAGTGTACAGGGCCCTAATAACTTGTCTTTTTCTCTTTTCGGCGTTTCTTCTTTCCTTTTACTTACATTTTTTTTACTTACTTTCCTCTGTAATACCATTGGCTTCGAGAGTATCAAGAGTTGAGAATGAAGTGAAGCTTGTTTTTGTGGCGTAGTTTACAGTCCATTTCTTCACATTTAGTGAGCTAAATGTCGGATTATCAAGATATTCCAGCTGTAAGCACATTATGCTCTCTTGCGCGCGATATCCTGTCGCGCTACCATTTCTAGAACTGCTTGCGTTAGCCATAGGGGCGCACGCAATCTGCCTCGCGAATTTTGAAGGTGTCGGCTGTCCTTGCTCTCAGACTTCCCCCACTGGAGAAAATTTTGGACGTTTCTGCGGACTTCTGCAGAATAAACATTGCTTTCCTGCCAATCGCTTCATTTCTCTTTTTTTCTGAACGTCGTGCCACTCTTCAGTATAATCTACAAAATGTATACTTCAGGACTTCTCCTTGCATGTTTCACCAGTGTATGTTATACACGGTTTCTACAGTGCTCTGTTTTTTTTACCTTATAATGGTGTAAGTCTTGTTAAAAATGTTGTACCGGTTGAAGGCGGCGGTTGTAGGACTCGAAGGAGGCGGACGATGAGATTTCGATCTCTTTTCGGGGTTCGTTGCAGTTTGGTAGGTAATGAAGGCGGAATACGCTTCTCGAAGCTCACTCATTCTATGCATATGTTTCGAGGTACGGGGATATCACCCGGCATGGCATCCGTACCTCTCTTTTTTTGCAAGCCAGATATTTCGTCAAGTAAATATCCTTTGCCGCACAGCTCGTTATATAAACCTGTGCTATCCCTGCACCTTCCAATGATGTTGCAGCAGTATAATGTTGCTCTTGCACAATATAGCATAGTATGACGGAAGGTCCGACGTTAACAATATGAGCAGACAAAGCAGGCTATGCATGTCCAAGTCGCGTCACATGACCACTGGGAGCCGTGACGGAGCCATGGAAAAAGATCGTGTCTTTGTAGTGATTCTGAGGAACAAGATTCCGCGGAAGATTTTCGTTTTTGTGGACTGCGGGAACATTCAAGAATGTTGCCATGCTTTGGAGGTCTGTGATCCTTTTTCCTATGATAAGTTATAGATATTAATTTAGTATATCAATTTATCATACAGTAAAATCTCGTTAATTCTAACTTACAGTTACTTCGAACTGACACCTTTGTCTCGGCATAGCCCTGTTTTTATCTGTCGGAAAAAAACTCCCGATAAATCAAACGCGTCGGTATTCCCACTGGTTCGTTCGAACAGGGAGCCACTGGTTTTCATGGCTCCTTGCAGAAGTCGGCCCACAGTGAATCACAATGTGTTGAAAAACCAAACCAAACCAAATATACTATAGATGCGAAACAACAAACCAGAAGCATTTCTCAGGAGATGAGAATTCGGACCCTGCGCTGGAGTTCTTGGGCAAGCTGCAGACGTTGCTCAGGAGTCACGACAGAAGAAACGGAAGAAAATAGAAATTAGTGATTATTTTAATTTTGATTACGTTAGCTGCGTCATGTAAATAAACGTATTTTGGGACATATATACCATCGTATATTGCGACATTAAGACTCACTACTTACAAGATTGCATGCCGATGCTTCGTTCTAGCGTATCACTGACGGATCAATAAGTTCTATTCGATTTTAGAGCTCCATGAACTATAGCAAATCATCTGCAGCAAACGGGTAGTAGATCTTAATTCGCGATAACGAGTCCAGAAGTAGCTTCTTTGGGTTACGGCCGCGCAATGTCACGCGATGTACATTCATTCCAGCGTCCACCCGCTAATTCGAACCGCGACTAATTCAAACCATGTCATTGTCCCCTTTGACATCGAATTAACCAATTTTTACTCTTTTACATTAATTGCAGTGATTAAAAAATAACATCCCAGATACAATATAATAGCGAGTGAAAGTAATAAAGCAAGGAATAGCGAGATGTTAACTATAGAAGCGCCTTGTCTATCAAGTAGCCCCATACACAATAAGCAAAAGAACTTCACTACTTGTCCTTCATAAAACTTCCAGGTTGCCCCGCACAAAAAAATGGGATTTTCTAATGATACAATAAGTGGATTATGTATGTATGCGCAACGTACGAGGACCAGTCTTAAGAACTGAGCAAAGTCCAAGCCCCACCCAACCAGAGCACGCCACCTCAAACCCGGGCATGGTCATAAGCCCCGAGCTTCAGGCCCGAGCCCGGCCCGGGCCCGCCAGGAAAACTACGTTACCCATCGCGGCCCGGCCCGTGGGCCGGGCCGGGCCGGGTAAAGCTTCACTGCTCTAGTATAAGCGCAGGATCTTCACTTGGAAGGCAGTGCCGGTGGGAGATTTCTCTTGTGCGTAGCTAAGCCATAAAGATTCGCTCCTTGCGCGTCATCTAAAGTGGACTGAAGGTCTTTGTGTCTAATCGGAGCAAACTGGGGTTTCCAATTAGACCCGTGAACACTGCATGCTGCGCACACTTAAGATTGGGTGATGGAAGTGATCCCGATGGTTCGGATCATAACGGCGACACGTTGAAGTTCTCGACTGGTCAGGTAGCTCAGTTCCTGGCAAATTTCAGTTTATTCACACACACCTACAGTTATCTACAAACAAAGGCCGGGGCGAACCACTAAACCAACCTCGCAAAAACAACTGGGCTGGATCCACGCCAGACGTTTCCTTCCAAGCCCTTAACACACTGCAGAAGTCAACACTCAGTTCTCGATGTATTTCTCATCCCTGGACCAGAGTCGGCTCCAAGCACGACCTCTGTCCACTCTTCCCGATCTCCTCCTTGAGCACCAAGCTACCCTCCTCTCCTATTCCCTCCTTTAAATATCTCCCGTCTCGTCTGAGACCACCTTGGGGGGACCAACCCCTTTTGATGCTCCACCAATGAAGCAAACAACTTTCTTTCTCTCAGAGACGTGTCTCCGTCTCTGTATTCTCTGTATTCACACTTTGCTGCTCTTATCGCTGAGAATATCAGCTACGGAAGCAATGAGTCATTCAGTCAAGGTACAACTGAAGCATACCGCCGCGGGACCAACAAGCCTGTTCTATACAGTCGGTCGCCTCTATCGAGTTTGTCTGAGGCAAGGTGCCGCCGCCTGTCCACAGTTACTGTGAAAACATGCCACCACATCATCCTGTGGGGAGGGGCGCCGCGGCGGGGACAACTTTTTTTGTCAGTCTGGCTCTTTGTCAGAGCCAGACTGACACGCCACAAACGAGATACAACTACGGTAAACAAACAATTTCATACCAAAGTATTTGTCTTTTAAACAAAACAGAAGGCCAAGTTAATTACGAATGCTCCTCGTCCGTATTTAAAAAAGCAAATTAAATCCTTATTAATTACAACGGGGTTACATTTCTCTTTCAATTGACTTTCGAGATAAAAAACGACTGTTGCACACTGTTAATGTATTTGTTTCTCTTATATCTAGGGCTTGTTCGATGTGACATAGCAATGTGTATGGTAATTATCTGCATACTGTTTCAGTTTATATACAGAGCATTGTGCATCCAGGAATTTGGTGATTTACGAGATAAGTTGTCAACTTTGTAAACATATGTAAATATTATGTATTCTCATATTGCCTTTATTGAGTTTAAAACATTGTTTTTGTTTATGTTTGAGTACCGCTATGCCTAGTGTTTTAGTGTGATGTCTTATAAAGATTGCCAAACGCTGTCTGAAGTGTATGTGGGAGCGGGGGACCCTGGTCAGGCTTGCAAGCCTTTAGTCCTCGCCGCCCTCTTGACTGATCAGGAAAATAAACTTTGAATTGAATTGAACGCTTCCGCCTCACGGGCGATTCACCAGCGAAATCAGCGGTGAAGAAAAGGTCGTGGGGTTCGGCGAGAAAGGCGGGTGCAGGGGCGAACGGCTTATTGGCCCGTCTCGGCAGCCGCTTTTCATAATGTCCCCTTTTCGTCAGGCGCTGTCTACCGACAAGCCATCATTCGCCTGCCCCGAACATAACCCGCCCCTTCTCTTGTTTCACGTTAGTTGAGCTGAAACACCCTTCCCTACATGCCCCTTCACGACATTTTTTTCGGAACATCGCCCCAGTCCCACTCTCCCCTACCTCGCCCCTCTAGGGTCTCCCTTTGACCGCCACTCAGGAAACTAGTCGGTACAGCCCCTGGAGGTGACAGTGCATACATGACTCGGACTGCAAATCATCACAGTACTCCTGACCAGCGATGCAACCTTCTTGAAATTCTCGTTCAAGGCTTGCACAATTCTCCGGCCATGAGCTCAGACCTCCGCCGCCGCCTCCGAAAAGCTCTCACGCCCATGTCCATTGCGTGAATCACAAAGTTTGATCATCACACTTCAGTTCTGTTTGCTGTACTAGAAAATTGCCCTCGTGACCTAATCCATAAAATCGACTTTCTGAGCCGAGGGCCCCAGCGGGTGCTTCCCGGCTAGTCCCTCAGGACTTCAATAAAGTTCTTTGTCTGTCTGCCTGTCTGTCTGTCTGTCTGTCTGTCTGTCTGCCTGTCTGTCTGTCTGTCTGACCACGCACGTTGCGCTTATCGACTGCTCTGCAGGACTTTTTGAGCTACAACTCTCTTCTTTCTCGGGTACCGCTCCTTCCGACCCAGCCCTTCTACGCTTCGTCGAGTTTCTTCAGTTTCCGTCGCATGCCTCAGTTCAAGTCCAGCTTTCGCCATTCCCAAAAGTGCCCGATAGTGGTTACGTTGCTGCCCCGATTCCCGACGTCCACAGGACGCGCACTGTCGCGTTCCCAAACACGGTGGCGACAGTTATAGACAAAGTACATTCGTTTCCCGTCCTCAATATTCGCTTCACGGTGCATGCTCTTCCTCGCGGCATGTCACTTACGTATCTGACAACACTGGCTGACCATACAGTTTCCGCTTTGACCATAGAGTCGCCATCAGGATTTTATTGCCGTCATTCTCGTCACGTTTCTTCTGCAACCTCTTCGCGTCAATGAGATCAGAAGAACTCACTTCAGAGCAAGTCTCTGCTCTTCGCCATGTTGTCGTTTCTTACCAGGGCATTTTTGCCTTTGGCGACCGTTATTTGGCCAGACATCCGTTGTAACTCATCGCATTGATACCGGTGTTCTCGGTATCAATGCGATGGACCCTATCGTGGGGCAGCCCCGGAGCGTGCCCTTATCAAACAGAAGGTGGATGAAATGCTTCATAAGGGCACAAGCGGACCTTCGTCCGCCACCTGGTCCTTCCCCATTGTACTTGTCGAAAAAAGGGCAAGATGGGAAGATTCAGTGCGCTGGCTACCTGCAACTAGCACTGGAAGACGCGGCTGTATAGGTTCGCAGCTCTAGTTATCAGAAACAGTTACAAGTTTTAGCACAAGGCTCTCCTGCGTAATGCTGATGGTCAACCTGCCGTGCCCCACAGGATGGATTTTTATTGCGATATCAATTATATGGACACTCTCGGCTGGTTTTCGCCGTCGGCGTTGGCGTCGCCGTCATGTTCCTTATATGTATATGTATCTATATATTTATAAAAACCTCAAAGAAAAATAATTCAGAAAAATGTTTCCGACACGCCGCATCGAACCAGGGACCTCTCGCCCTGCAGCGCGCGGCGCTAACCGCTCAGCCACAAAGACGAACGTCCTTTAACGTTCTAACGGAGAGCTATTTATATACAGCGAGTTTTCAGCGTGTTTTCAGCATTACCAGCGAGATGGCGCAAAGGCCGCGCTCGGCGGGGCTTAGCTGGGCGCCCCGTTTGTCGCGACGCGCGCTCTCCGGTGCGCACTTTGCGCGAAGGGGGGGGGGGGCGCGAGGAGGGTAGATTCCGGTGCGCGCGCGCGTATCTCGCGGTGGCGGAGAAGGGGGCTTTCGCCGGAACGATAGCGTTGCAGTTACCGGGCGCGAGAAGGTCACATCGCTCGCTGCAGTCCCCCTGTTTGCGAAAAGAGCACGCTTTTCAAACACAGCGAAGTAACAACTGTGACACTTGTTAGTTCGCGCTCGTCTGTACCTGTGAATACGTTTCGTGCGTCGTTTTTGTTTGAGCAGCGCGTTAAGTGTTGAGCTGTGAATGTTTTAAAGACGATAGTCTTTCTTGGGATACCTAAATGGAGAAATTTTGGTCTGTCTGTCTGTCTGTTTGTCTGTTTGTCGGCACGTCACACGATTGAGCTAGTTGGCCGAACTTTAACCCCCTGCCTTACGACCTCCAATCATGACCAAGAAGCATGTGTTCATACGGGTGAGCGTGGGCAATTAAAAATCAAATATTACGCATACCTGAGGCACAACATCAATACCTTAGTACTATTCACAGTGTTCCTTTAAAACAAAATCTATAGATACGTAATTATAAAGATCCTAGTGTTTATTACGCGGCGCTGATGTGTACAAAACAAGTCTCCGCCCAGTGATTTAACTTCGACGCTGTGGCTGGCTGTGGTGCTGCCACCTGGCAGCAGCATTGTTCAACACAAGCCGATGTTCCCCGGTAGCGCTGTAGATGGCGTCCTCTTCTGTTTTATCAATGCCAGCCAGATGCGGCTGATTCATCGTAGAAGAGCGCTGTCTCAGGCAAGGCAAAACATATATGGCCGCTTGATGAAATACGACCCACTCTACAAGACATGATCAGAGAACGCAGAGAAAAGACCGACGACCAAATTTCAGCGGAGAAACGCCGGCGTCCGTCTAAGCGCGCCCGGAAAACGTCCGAAAAACGAGCCCAGCGGCTAGCCCGGCTATTAAATTGTGGTACTCATGCCGCTCATGCAGTGCAGTCGGCACAAGACTATCGTCTTTCGACGACATTTGCAGCGAAGCACGCAGATACGCGGCCAATTTTTTTTTAGTTCGCTCTCGTCCTGTGCGTGTTATTTTCGTGCGTCATGTGTGCGTGAGCAGCGCGCTGCACGTTTCGACTTGCTCGCAATTCGTCGCTTGACATTCCAATTTATTGCTATCGCATTCATTGCTTCGCCTTGTGGCGAAACTGAGACTTTTTCATTGCACCTTCCACTCCCTGAAGGGGAAGACATTTACGTACTGGGAGGTATCGTGAGAACGAAGGGTTCGTAATACGGTTTTAGGCGATTCACGTGAACAGCTTGTCGCCACGCCGACGGAGGCCCGTAGTGGGCGTGACAGGTTTGATGATTCATTTGACGGGTGAAGTTTGCAATAACACCCGCGAAGATCCACGCTTACTGGTGACAAACTTCGAAGGGGCACTTTATGTAGAAGTAGGAGACACCGACAGCCAAACAAGGGAGTTGGGCTAAAACTGCTGGTGTGGCCTGGCGTCGTCGTGTTGACATTTGTGCGGTACGTGTTCTTGAGTGGAAAAGCAGCGAGGTAGATGCCGACATTCCTCTGCACATCGAGCAGCTTCGGATACTGGTATGTCGTCTGATGAGTCGGGATCGGTCGGGGATAGCGTCGATCGGAGATGAAGGTTTTCGGATGTAGAGTAGAAAGAAGGGAAGAAAACCTGTTGCAGCCTGCGACGCTGTATAGCACGCATGGGTTACGTAGTGAAGAAAGAGGTCCCAGTTGGTGTGGCTAGAGGTGACGTAAATAGGAAGCATATGCCAAAAGTTCCCTTAAAATGCTCTGCAAGTCGTTTTTTTTGCGAATAATATGCGCTCGTAGAGTGGTTAATAACATAACATTCAGCGATATCTTGGAAAACATCTGCGAAAAAGACGTGGCCTCGGTCACTCAGGAGTTCGCGAGACACGTCAGAAACAGCATACGATGAGGCATTTTGTTTCTGCATACCACGTGAGGTTGTGTATCAGTGGCGTAGCCAGAAATTTTTTTCAGGGGGGGGGGTTCGACCCTACTTTCTGTATGTTCGTGCGTGCGTTTGTATGTGTGCGTGTATATATACGCAAGCAAAATTGAAAACTTTCGGGGGGGGGGGGGGTTCAACTACGCAACTCTTGTGTATGGCCACAACAACCCACGATTTTTCAGCGGATATGTATGCAGATGAACGCAAATGTCCATTCCGACCAGGCCAAATGGTCGTCATGTTTACGACATCAACAGCATTGGGTTCAGAGTAAGGATCGGGCTTTGCGATCTTACCGCCTTTGCAATTTTTTAATGCGAAGCATTTCTTTGGGTACTGTAAGCACCTTTGCGTTTCTATCTATCTATCTATCTATCTATCTATCTATCTATCTATCTATCTATCTATCTATCTATCTATCTATCTATCTATCTATCTATCTATCTATCTATCTATCTATCTATCTATCTAGCCGCCTACGTCTGGGTGTTCTCGTGATCGCTTCCTTAACTCGGGGTAGACAAAAATTTGTATTGGAGGGTAAGAGGTATTGACGAATATGTCTGGCTGGTCATGACATGAATAACGTGAAAATTCTGTCGCGTGCGTCGTCAAACCTTTTCCTGCAGACACGTGTGGCACATACCCGTATTCCACGGGCCGCGGTATGCGGGTATGCGCCACTGGTGTTTGAGAATTTATATCTACCCAGGAACGGCGAGGACAGACCTTCCATCGAAATTTTGGTATACCCCAAGTTAAGGAGGCGATCATGAGAGCACCCAGACGTAGGCGGCTAGATAGATAGATAGATAGATAGATAGATAGATAGATAGATAGATAGATAGATAGATAGAGATAGATAGATAGATAGATAGATAGATAGATAGATAGATAGATAGATAGATAGATAGATAGATAAGTAGAAAGAAACGCAAAATTGCTTACAGTACGCAAAGAAATGCTTCGCATTTAAAAAAACTACAGCCCATTCACCTTGCATGCTTCGCATAACACCGATTCCCACGGTACTTGGGATCTCCCAATTTTTTTCATGTACTTTTGCGTGACGATGTACTGTCCTGCCAATAAAACTTACGATGTAGTCTGGGGTAGGTTTTAAACAGACCACCTTGTGCGGACAGAGGATCGGCGCGGACGGCAGCTCATGTGCTAGCGAAGAGTTGCCTGGGTACGACAAGTACGCATTTGCGGCCATGTGATCTTTAAATGCGGCGATAAACTATTACATAAAAGATGGAATCCTTGATGAGCACAAGCCGCGCTGCAATGATTGGAAAGCTTCACGGCTGTTTCAGAATGTTCTGTAAAGAATACGCGCACCTAGCGAGTAGTCGAGTTTATTCTGGAGCATCGCGATAACCAGCCTTAATTATGAAAAGATCGATCAAGCAATGCGCGAAAGCCGACTCATTTTGTGGGCTCTCAGATTATTCGACGATTGACGAAAGCATTTGCCCCTATCGTTGTGTTGCGTTTTCTCGCTTACTCAATCAATAATACTAAATTTTTTTGCGCCAAATTTGGCCCTATGACGAGTTTTTTCTTAAACACTCTCACTTGTTTCTTGTCCTACGCAACAACCACGTTCAAATATGCGCTGATATATATCAATGCGTTATGAATTGGCTGAATATACCCAAGCAAGCTTCCTGATTAACATTATTTAATTTTATTACAATATCACAGAATGACTGGGCGCATGCAGCTCGACTTCGCCACTGTTGGCGCGCTCTCGTGCTAAGAGGGCACCACAACATCAGGTTGGCATGATTGCAGAGTTCAGAAAAAAAAGGAGAAGAAAATGGGACTCTTAGGAAAATAATTGCAGTTATTGACAACGGTGGCGTGGTTACGGTATTTTACTTGAAATGGTTGGTTGGCAGCGTGAAAATACACTAGGGTAGTTATGCGCAACATTAAATTTTGTGTACGACCTGCCTATTTTTTTATGTTTTTCTTTGCACAGTGCTAGAAGGACGTGTATAGCTTGTATTCAAAATATACTAAGAAATCTTTCCTTTTAACAGCGAAAGTCTTCTTAGTCGATGCTTTCAGGTCCGGTGGCCGTCGCAGATCGTAGATCGTAGTCGGATTTACCCACAGAAGGTGGGTAAATACCACTATGGATATATGCCACTCCTTTCAATACGCCCACAACTTACCACTACGCCAACTACTGCTCCCGCCAATCCTCCCCCCTTCAATCACCCTCTTCATTCCCCCCCCACTATATTCAACCGCACTGCATGCCACCATCTTCACTGTTTCATCAGTGTCCGCCAAGCGGAGTTGGCTGAATGTTTTAATGAAAACAGGAGGTTCGAGCACCTTGATTACAAATACAGCAAACTGTCTGTGCGATATCGTCAGCATATGTCTCATTTAATGACTGTCCTCGCTATACGGCGAGAGCTATTTTCGTACAATAAATTCCGTGTGCACAATTTTGAGCAGCGCTACACTTTCGGTCTACTGGTGCATTATAATGTACACGGCTGTGTAATGGTACTTTTAAATTCTACCACAATACGATGGCAGCCAGTTGTATTTTCAGATTCATCTGGACAGATCGATGTGACACATCTTTAAAATGTAGTATTGTGAGCGCGACAAGTGAATGACTATTCACGAACGATATCGCGAATCAGCGTGCGACGAATGTCAGCGGTATCGTAGCATAGTCGAAGAGACTCGAGTTTCTCAAGTCGCTGGCGAATTGTGATTACGTCCTGAGTGGTCGCAGGATTTTGCGTGGCGAGGGCGTTAAAGGCGACCGTGTTTATGCCTTCAATTATGTAGCGTATCTAGTCCTTCGGAGACATGGTGGAGTTAATACGCTTGCACAGTGCATGGACATCCTCAATGTACGAGGTGTATGATTCGCCCGGTAGCTGAATGCGTTCAGCGAGCTTCTTCTAGCTGCCTCAGCGCGAACTGTAAGGTCACCGGAAATGTGACGAAGCTGCTGCGCGGAAGTGTCCCAGTCGGGAAGATCTGGTTCATGGTTCCAGAACCAAGATTTAGCGACATCAGACAGGTAGAAGGGGACGTTCTGCAACTTCTGTGGGTGGTACTACCTGTCAAAGTCGCTGACAAAGTCAGGGGTTTGGATCCAGTCTTCTACATCATCGCCGCGTAATCCAGAGAACACAGGTGGATCACGCAGACGGTTGTCGGTGCGCGGAGCGGGTGGCGAACACTGCAGTGGGCCGGCGGAGTCGGATGAGTCAGGATTTTCTTGAGCGGGCATGGCAGGGAGGGCTACGCGACGACCAGAGCGCAGCTCCAGCGACAACGGGCGAGACGACTTCGGGATCGAAAAGCAGCGTTCACCAATTATGAGGAACCACAAAACCGCGCTCACAGTATTGTCACGTGGTCGTGACGTCGACGAAGGCAGCAGGCAGTAGTCCAAGACGAAACTCTTTATTTGGCCGAACCTGTGGCCGGTAAACGGAAGGTGAGATTACAGCAATAAACGCTGGCACTGATAGCGGCGAACAGAGCGTCGGCCGTTGATGAACTGTACATCGTTGGAGCGCGCCGGCTTTTACAACGCACGCGTCGAACATTCTAGCCTTATCACTAGTCGTCGCGCAAGCTCTGGAATAATCTTGAGTGTTAGCGTCTTGCGTGCAATCTTAACAGAACGACCTACTACAAGCGAGAAGCTTCTGGAACAATAAGGCGCGGTCTGTGCCGAGTACTGCTGATAGTTTTTGTGGGCGGAAACCGAATACAGTGAAAGAAACGCGCGTAGGCAATGCCCCCCTCTTAAAAGGTATCGTCCAGATGCTTAGAACAGAACACTTGGTAAAAATACATGCAACACTAAATAACGACAATAAATCAAGAAAGCTCAATAAACAATACGCACAAGCAAATAAATCCAATGAAAGAAAAAAAAGTACAGTCCTCAGGTTCACTACCGCGCGTAAAACGGTTTGAGGCGCACGACATGGACGACTTCACGTCGCGCACGGCGCCGTTGAGAGTTCGAAATGCCGTCGGGGACAACCTCGTAGTCGAGTGTGCCGAGACGTCGAAGCACCCTATACGGTCCGAAGTATCGTCGCAGAAGTTTTCACTGAGTCCACGTCGTCGTATCGGCGTCCACACCCAAACGCGGTCGCCGGGCTGGTATTCCACGAACCGTCGTCGAAGATTGTAGCGGCGGCTGTCAGTTGTCTGCTGATTCTTGATCCGCAGGCGGGCGAGCTGTCGTGCTTCTTCGGCGCGCTACAGGTAGGCGGTTACGTCGACGTTTTCCTCGTCGGTCACGTTTGGTAACATGGCGTCGAGCGTCGTTGCCGGGCTCCGTCCGTAGACCAACGTGTATAGCGTCATCTGCGTCGTTTCTTGCACGGCCGTGTTGTATGCGAAGGTTACGTACGGAAGGATGGCGTCCCACGTCTTGTGTTCGACGTCGACGTACATGGCCAGCATGTCGGCGATGGTCTTATTTAGACGCTCGGTCAGGCCGTTGGTCTGTGGGTGGTAGGCGGTGGTCCGGCGGTGACTTGTTTGGCTGTACCTCAGGATCGCCTGAGTTAGGTCCGCAGTAAAGGCCGTACCTCTGTCGGTAATGAGGACCTCTGGGACGCCATGACGCAGTACGATGTTCTCGACGAAGAACTTTGCTACCTCGGCGGCACTGCCCTTGGGCAGGGCCCTTGTCTCGGCGTAGCGGGTGAGGTAGACAGTAGATACGACGATCCATTTGTTTCCGGAATTCGACGTCGGGAACGGCCCCAGTAAGTCCATGCCGATTTGCTGGAACGGCCGGCGAGGTGGCTCGATGGGCTGCAGAAGTCCGGCTGGCCTAGTCGGTGGTGTCTTCCGTCGCTGACAATCTCGGCAAGTCCTCACGTAGTGGGTGACGTCGGCAGTGAGGCGAGGCCAGTAGTATTTTTCTTGTATCCTTGCCAGCGTACGGGAAAATCCAAGGTGTCCAGCCGTCGGGTCGTCATGTAAAGCATGCAGAACTTCTGGACGTAATGCCGAAGGTACTACCAGGAGGGAGTCGGCCCGAAGTGGCGAGAAGTTTTCCTTTAGAAGAACGCCGTTGCGCATGAAAAACGACTCCAGTCCTCGTCTGAATACCTTTGGAGCCACAGTGGCTTTGCCCTTGAGGTATTCCATAAGGCCCTTGAGTTTCGGATCGGCGCGCTGTCGCTCGGCGAAGTCGTCGGCACTTATGGTTCCCAGGAAGCCGTCATCATCCTGGTCGTCCAGCGGCGGTGGGTCGACGGGTCGCACGAGACAGGCAGTCGGCGCGAGAGTGTTTTCTTCCGGACTTGTAAACGACGGTAATGTCGAATTCTTGAAGTCTCAGGCTCCACTGTGCGAGGCGACCAGAAGGGTCTTTCAAGTTAGCTAGCCAACACAAGGCGTGGTGGTCACTCAAAACTTTGAAGGGGCTGCCGTAAAGGTAGGGACGAAACTTTGATGTAGCCCAGATGATGGCAAGGCACTCCTTTTCTGTTGTGGAGTAGTTGGCCTCTGCCTTTGATAGCGACCGGCTAGCATAACTAATGACCCTGTCCAGTCCGTCAGTCCTTTGTACAAGAACGGCGCCGAGTCCTACACTGCTTGCATCGGTGTGTACTTCTGTTTCGGCGTATTCGTCGAAATGCGCAAGTAACGGAGGCGTCTGCAGGCGTCGTTTTAGTTCCTGAAATGCTTCCTCCTGCGGCGTTTCCCACTTGAACTCGACGTCGGTCCTGGTGAGGTTAGTGATAGGCACACAAGCCGAGAAATCGACGCACGGCCTTCTTGTCGGTGGGTGGCGGGAAAGCAGCGATGGCGGTTGTCTTTTGCGGGTCGGGGGCGTACTCCGGATTTGCTTATCACGTGGCCCAAGAACAAAAGTTCTTCGTACGCGAAGCGGCACTTCTCTGGCTTGAGAGTGAGTCCGGAGGTCTTGATTGCTTGAAATACAGCTGCAAGGCGCTGGAGGTGTTCGTCGAAGTTTGAGGAAAAGACAACGACGTCGTCCAAGTACAGAAGGCAAGTCTGCCACTTCAGACCGGCCAGTACAGTATCCATAACGCGTTGGAATATCGCGGGGGCCGAGCAAAGACCAAAAGGCATGACCTTGGACTCGAACAGGCCGTCTGGTGTTATGAAGGCCGTCTTTTGTCGGTCTCTCTCGTCGACTTCGATTTGCCAGTAGCCTGTCTTGAGGTCCATCGACGAAAAGTACTTCGCGTTGTAGAGTCGGTCCAGGGCGTCGTCTATCCGTGGGAGGGGGTACACGTCCTTCTTTGTGATCTTGTTCGGGCGACGATAGTCGACACAGAAACGTAGCGTTCCGTCCTTCTTCTTCACCAACACCACGGGAGACGCCCAGAGACTCTTGGACGGCTGGATTATGTCGTCGCGTAGCATTTCTTCGACTTGTTTCTTTATGGCCTGGCGTTCTCGCGTCGAAACTCTGTACGGGCTCTGACGGAGCGGCATGATCCTTTCTTCTGTTATGATGTGATGTTTTGCGATCGGGGTCTGCCGAATTCTTGACGATGATGAAAAACAGTCCTTGTATTGCAGGAGCAGAGCTGTGAGCTGTTCTTGTTTATGCGTCGGAAGGCTCGCGTTAACGTCGAAATCTAGTTGATCTTGGTGCGTCGTAGCAGGTTCGGTAGACTCGGCGAGGGCGAAAGCGTTGCTGGCATCCACTATTTCTTCGATGTGGGCAACTGTCGTGCCTTTGCTCACGTGCTTGTACTCGTTGCTGAAGTTCGTGAGCATAAGTGTTGCTTTCCCTTCACGCAACTCGGCGATGCCTCTTGCGGCGCAAATCTGACGGTTGACAAGCAGGTGCTGATGGCCCTCGATGACGCCTTCGAAGTCTGTGGGTTTTTCGGTGCCGACGGGAGTGATGACGCTGGAGAGAGGGGGGAATTGTGACTTGGTCTTCCAGCAAATTTAAGGCGTGCTTTCCTGACGGCGTATGCGGCGGTAGTGCTTTTTCAGTGGATAACTTATCGACTTGGATCGAAGATTGATCACTTCACCATGAATGCTTAAGAAGTCCATACCAAGGATGACGTCTCTGGAGCAACGCTGTAAGACTACGAAGCTTGCTGGATAAATCCGGTTGTTAATGGACACTCTCGCTGTGCAGATTCCTGCCGGCGTTACTAGGTGGCCTCCAGCTGTCCGGATCTCAGGTCCTTCCCAAGATGTCCTTACTTTCTTCAACTTCGCGGCGAACGTCCCACTGATGACGGAATAGTCGGCTCCGGTGTCGACGAGAGCTGTGACGCTGTGGCCGTCGATGAGAACGTCGAGGTCGCTAGTTCGTCGCCTGGCGTTGCGGTTGGGTCGCGGCGTCGGGTCACGGCTACGACGGTTTGTACCCTGCTTCGATGTTGCCTCGTCAGGTCTTCTGCAGGCCGCGAAGTTTCGACGTCAGGGCTGCGTTCGGGTTGCGGCGGGTTCTTGAGGTCTCGTCGCGGCGTCGTCGGCGGCGGCGGATGATCTTCGGTAGTTCGTCGTACAGCAACCGCACCTACATCGGTAGCTGCCCTTAGTTTTCCGGGTAAGGGCTAGGAGATCGGCCCCGGCTTGGGCCAGTGTACTGCCGGCGGTGCGGTGACATGTAGCGGCCGGGCGACGGCGAGCGAGAAGGTCGTCGTTCTTGCCACTGTGTTCCGGTGAGGTAGTCGTCGATGTCGCGAGGCCGTTCGCCTAGCTGCGGACGCGGCGCGTTGACGGCGAATCCGCGTAGCCCCATCTGTCGGTACTGGCAGCGGCGGTACGTGTGGCCGGCCTCCCCGCAGTGGTAGCAGAGCGGGCGGTTGTCAGGGGCCGCGCCAAATGTCGGTTTTCCTTGGCGCGTAGCGCGGCGCATAGCGCTGGGCGACAGGATAAAAAGTTACATTATCTCATTTTTTCGTATTGCTTCATCAAAGGGTGCTAGCGTTATGAGAGCTTAACATGACACCGCCTTACACACTGCAGTGTCGCCGGTTTTAGTTTTAAATGCGAAGCATTTCTTAGCGAACTTCGGTGACTTTGAGCGTATCTATCTATCTATCTATCTATCTATCTATCTATCTATCTATCTATCTATCTATCTATCTATCTATCTATCTATCTAGCCGCCTACGACTTTGTGCTCTCCTGGCCGTATCGTTAATGGGATTTATACCAAATTTGGTATGGCATAACATATGACGAACATAAATGGCTGGTCATATAATGAAAATCATGAATAACTTGTCATGAAAAGTATGATTCACATGCCACGCTCATGGCGTGCTCGTGGCCGTTTCGTTAGCTTGAGATACACAAAATTTGGTATTGAGTGGCATGGCTGTATGACTAACATAAATGCCAAGTGGTAATACGGAAATCACGACTTCATGAGCGACATGACTTGCATTCCACGCTTACGGCGCGCTCGTGGCCGTTTCGTTAGCTTGATATACACCAAATTTGGTATTGAGTGACATGACTGTATGACGAACATAAATGACAAGTGGTAATATGGAAAACATGAATTGTCATGTGCGACATGACTTGCATTCCACGCTTACGGCGCGCTCGTGGCCGTTTCGTTAGCTTGATATACACCAAATTTGGTATTGAGTGACATGACTGTATGACGAACATAAATGACAAGTGGTAATATGGAAAACATGACTTGTCATGTGCGACATGACTTGCATTCGACGCTCATGGCGCGCTCGCGGCCGTTTCGTTAGCTCGATACACACCTAATTTGGTATTGAGTGACATGATTGTATGACGAACATAAATGACAAGTGGTAATATGGAAATCATGACTTGCATGCCACGCTCATGGCGTGCTCGCGGCCGTTTCGTTAGCTTGATATGCACCAAATCTGGTATTGAGTGACATGACTGTATGATGAACATAAATGACCAGTGGTAATATGTAAATCATGACTTGTCATGTGCGACATGACTTACATGTCACGATCATGGCGCGCTCGCGGCCGTTTCGTTAGCTTGATATACACCAAATTTGGTATTGAGTGACGTGACTGTATGACGAACATAAATGACCAGTGGTAATATGGAAATCATGACTTGTCATGTGCGACATGACTTGCATGCCACGCTCATGGCGCGCTCCCGGCCGTTTCGTTAGCTTGATATACACCAAATTTGGGATAGAGTGACGTGACTGTATGACGAATATAAATGACCAGTGGTAATATGGAAATCATGACATGTCATGAGCGACATGACTTGCATTCCGCGCTCATGGCGCGCTCGCGGCCGTTTCGTTTTGCTTGATATACACCAAATTTGGTATTGAGTGACATGACTGTATAACGAACATAAGTGGCAGGTGGTGACATGAAAATCTTGGCATGCATGTCATCTACAACGCCATTTGCATGCCACGCTCATGGTGCGCTTGCGTCCAGTTCGCTAGCTGGATATACACCAAAATGGGTATTACATGGCGTGACTGTATGACGAACATAAATCATAGGTCGTAACATGTAAAACATGACATGCAAATTATGTAAAGCATGATCTGCTCCTTCCTGGCTGCTTCGCATTACATCGATTCCCACAGTGCGTGGGATCTGCCGGTTTTTTTTCTTTTCTCAAAATGAACAGAGCCAAAAACGAACTTCGTGTTCATTTTGAGCCTAAGATTACCTTCTTTTCTTGTAAAAATCAT
>JALIZH010013734.1:0-22696 GCA_030522465.1 Rhipicephalus appendiculatus | reverse complement strand
GCAGGGGCGTCTGCGCAAGCAGGTGTTTGGTGAGTGGCGTCACCACGGATCCGACCCAACGGGGGAATTTCAACCCCCTCCAAGGCCTAGCCATGCGTGGCTTAGCCGTGTCCTGGGAAAAAAGGGAACCTGGGGGGGGTTGAGGCGACGCTGGGTACTTGTACATTTAAGGCCACCCGGCAGAGGCAACACACCTTTTAGATGCGAAGCATCTTATGGCGGGAGTTCAATCCGGTGTGCGGCGTGACCACCCTCACTGCGCATGCGCGAACCCTCTCCACACCTCCTCTCCTACGCTCCCCCCTCTCTCTCCTCTGCGCATCCCTCCCCGCGGCGCACACACCCCCAGTGCGCATGCGTGTCCCCTCCCCCTCTCTCCCCTCTAGGCACCCCTCCCGCGGCAATAACACCCCCCATAGCGCATGCGCGTCCCCTCCCCCCCTCTCTCTCCTCTCCTACGCTCCCCCCTCTTTTTGCCTCGCAACGCCGACGCAGGCAGCGTCTGCTAGCGAGTTTCTTGATTTAAAAAGCCGACTGCTCGCGCTGCACAACCGTTCACTGGCCAACCTGGATCTTGACCTGCAAGGTAGGGCTGGTGGGAGATTTTTTTTTGTGCGTTGTTGAACAATACAAATTCACAGCGTGCGCGTTAACTAAAAGCGGACTGCGTGTCCTTGTGTCCAATCGGAGTCTTCTGCCTCTCATTGCCCATTAGCAGCAATCGGCATGTTCCAGAATGAAAAACCGGTCCATCACTGCGTGCTTTGTGCAATGAGCCGCAATGAGCGCCAGCGTCAACGCCGCCGCCAGTGTAAGCGTTAGCACCCGCTGCTTCGCATCTACACATGGTTCCCTTTAGCGGTAGATAGTGTAATTTTTTTTTGGCCCTCACTTCTCGCAGACGGTAACCCCGGGCTGACCCACGCAGGAGAAATCTGCAGTTGCCTTTTCTTGTCTCTTCTCCTACATCATCGTCTTTCGCTTTTACTAGATATGTTTTGTGTCTACCTCTCATTTCTGTTTACTTCCGTTTTTCCTGGCGGCAAGGGTTAACCTTTGTGTATGCCTTCTCTTGGGCACATTATATATCATTATAATAGCTGTGTGCAGCTGGCGTTGGCATGCCTTAAATGAACGTAAGTGCTGTCGCGTTGACATGTTCAGCTCTATGCTGGTCGGCTGGCATGGCTGCTGAATTTATACAAAACTGATGACCTACAATTCCTTTCCCCGACTGAATGATCGTCCTCCCACAAAGAGGGGCGCGCCGAACACACTTTGAACATTTTCGCGAAATCTCGAGCATTTGCCTAGATTCCTTGTGATTCACTGTGAAAAAGTCGGCAAGAATGCCAGAACCCTTTGTAGCCCTTTGTAGTGTCCAAATGTCTCACTGAGACACTTGGCCGTGGCTGTCGGGCAAACAGGAATGACTAGCGGAGGTCTTCTCTTTCAAGTTAATAACAAAGTGCACTATGAAAAATTGTCCAAACTTGTTTCGTTCGGAAACACATCTGTCTTTGTCAAACACCATCGTTCCCTCAACAGCTCACGAGGTATAGTACCAAATGAAGACCTCCTACACTTGACAAACAGTGAACTAGAGGACTAGAGTGAACAGCATGCCATCAATGTACAGCGAATGAAAGCAGGCGCGATGATAAGGAAATCCTGACAAAACACTCAATGTTGTAGAGGAAGGAGACACAGAGACAACGCCCTTGCTGCGGGCCGGCTGTTCTATTCTCTGACCTCGTCCTTTTCGTCTTCGCCGATCAAGCGCGCGTGTGCGCCCGAGTGCCGGTTTCGCTTTTCGTCCTTACACTCGGCCACGCTGCGACGTTGCATGGGGAGCTGCCGAAATGTTCTCCGGTGGACGACACTGGCTGTTTAGCGTTGGCCGTTGCAGGCCCACAGGCCCTAGACCCTGAAGTGCCATCGTCAGCGAAATTGTCTCTGGCGGTCGGCATTGACTGTGGCGCGGTGGTGGGTCGTCTGTAAGCCGCGACTTGTCTTGCTGAGCTGCCGAACATTCTGGGGGGCGACACTGTCTGCATCGCTGTGGTCGGGAATCTGTCACAAGATCTGGAGGTCGAGACTGGCTCCATCGCTGTGGTCGGTGTCGGCGGCACAGGAACTTTTTTGTGGCGGTGTCGCGGATTCAGCAGCGGACGTTGCACGCCTGAAGGTTGCCGTAAAAGCATCCGAGAAGGCACACCGGGTGCCATGGCTGGGCGTTCTAGCGCTGGCTTCTTTGGTATAGAAGATGGCATGTCAAAAGTCTCTGGGATGAGGGACAGGGCGACATTCTTATACTTGTTCCGGAGAACCTTGTCGCTCGACCCGAGGTGATCGGGTGCACATCCGGTCAAGGAATGCCCTCGAAGCAGCGGCAGCGGCTCCGGTGGGTCGGCGAGCACAGTGGTGTGTGCAATGGGCTCTTCCGGTACCTTCGCGAAAGGCGCGCCGGGCACATGAGGTGCTGGCACCTGCACGAAGGTGGTCGTGGTCTCTGGCAACGTCGCAGAATTCGGGATCCTTGGCGGAAAACCCTGCTCGCGGCTGGTGTTGTCTGCTCCGCGGCCTTCTGCGTTGCTCTCGTTGTGGTGGCTGCTGCGGGTATGTGCAGCGCCGAGGTTGTCTCCTTCATGAAATTCATCGAGCTCAGCGATGGCTGCCTTGGACTCTCCTCGCGCCTTCACTGTCGGCGCGTCAAGCACGAGAGGAGCTGGTGTCTGTGTGGGCCCTAGCGAAGGTGAATCTGAGGCCGGCTCCTCCAACTGCGTTGGACAAGGACTGATCTCGGCCTCTCTCAGTGCTGTTGCGGCGCCGTGTACCGGCGCAGAGGCGGTCACCAGCAATGGAGTGCAGGACATGCTTCCGGCGTCTTTTGTAGAGAAGCCAGATAAGGTCTCTGTCGTGGGGCTCCACGGCACCGATGGGCCATCAAGGGGGTGCCCCACGTGAGCTCGATCGCCAATGGAGGGCAGACTCGTGGTCACCTGAGCTGCACCGTCGAGGTGCGTGGTAGAGGCTCGATCGGTGGTCAGGGGGTCACAGGCATGCGAAAAGGGGACGAAATAGACTGGTTAACTTCGCACACCATTCAGACCAGGACCCCTGCCTGACGCCCTCGTAGGCATGCCATGCCTTGGCGGCATCGCGAAGGTGGTCGATGGCAATTAGCCACTTGCGATATTCCGGCCAGGCAAGGAGGCTGCCGAGAGAATTAATGGTCTCGACCCACAGGAAAACGTCGTCTTGGAAGCCGCGGAACACCGGCACTGCCCAAACAGCCGACGATGGTGAAGCGGCAGGCGAGAATCCGGAGTTCAGCGACGACACACGGTGGAGTAGACGAGACAGTTCCGTGAGTATACGCTCGTGTTCCGCACCGTTGCCGGCCGAGGCGCCCGACGAACCCTGGGCGGGGGTTCGCGGAGTGCGCGGCGGTCCCGGTACTCACGGCGGCTGGATCCATGGTCTAGGACGCGTGGACGGCGTCCCTTGTCGTGAACACCGCGTCACTGCAGTGGTGTGGAGCCGTCGAGGAGGCCTAGACGCCGTCCCCGAACGGTGGTGGCAGTGGCGGCAGGCGAGCAGGTGCCGAGGAGGCCTGGACGCCGTCCTCAAGCAGCACTTACTGCTGGTTCACGTTGCTGACTGCCATGGACGAAGATTCGTAGACGTAGCACTTCGTCTTCGTCGACTGCGCCATTGTAGAGGAAGGAGACACAGAGACAACGCCCTTGCTGCGGGCCGGCTGTTCTATTCTCTGACCTCGTCCTTTTCGTCTTCGCCGATCAAGCGCGCGTGTGCGCCCGAGTGCCGGTTTCGCTTTTCGTCCTTACAATGTTAACATTTGGTACAAATGCACTTCCAAAATATTGTCACGTGGTTGTGACGTCGACGAAGGCAGCAGGCGACGTGTCCAAGACGAAACTCTTTATCTGACCAAACCTGCGGCCAGGAAACTAAAAGTCAGACTAAAGCCATAGAAACTGGCACTGATAGCGGCGAACAGGGCGTCGGCCGTCGATAATCGGAGAAGCGGTGAAGTGCGTCGCCATTTACGCGTGTCATCGAATAATCCAGCCTTATCACTGGTTGTCGGTTATCACTCGTTGGCGGAAGCTCTGGAATAAGCCCGACTGTTCGCTTCCTGCACGCAATATTAACAAAACGATCTACAATAATCGCGAAGCTTCTCGAACAATGAGGCGCGGTTTGCGCTGAGCATTGCTGACAGTATTTGTGGGCGAAAACCGAATACAGAGGAAGTGAAAATAAGAAACGTGCGTTGGAATATTAAAAAAAAGATCGCTTTCGTTTCTGGGTCGTCTTAAGTGAATGCATCAGGAATAGTGCGTTAATCCCATCTTCGGGAAGAGAAAACATTGCTGGCTGCTCGGTGCCGATGTCTCCCTCTGACAATAGTCGGCTGAGAAGCATGCAGATTTGATAAAATGACGCGCTACAATTGTGCATAGAAAAACTTTCCTTTGATGATCTGCATGTAGCAACCATAATAATTTTAGAGTATCGGGAATAAAACTGTGGGCGGCACTTTTCATCGGAAGATATAGATCCCCATTGACATTTCTGGCACTACCGATCGCTACACTGATTTTGCTTTGATGCATCTTTCGTGTTCTTCATATGGTTTGTATAGCGCTAGCAATTTTGTTCCTTCAGCAATATCTTATATAGTGGATGTACTTTTCTTCTTTTCAGCTTGCTGTCTCGGAAATCAGAACTCCATAGCAAGTAAGGATACCTTTCTTTGTTATTTCAGTTTCCACGATGGTGTAAACTCCTGTTATTAATCTATCATGAACAATAGTTACACCCAACGTTTTGTATGATCGTAATTCGGAGAAATTTTTTATCTCATTCGGAAGTCGACAGAGGAAGAAAAGGAAGAAAAGGAAGAAAAGGCGACAGAGGAAGATCGCCTATCTATCTATCTATCTATCTATCTATCTATCTATCTATCTATCTATCTATCTATCTATCTATCTATCTATCTATCTATCTATCTATCTATCTATCTATCTATCTATCTATCTATCTATCTATCTATCTATCTATCTATCTATCTATCTATCTATCTATCTATCTATCTATCTATCTATCTATCTATCTATCTATCTATCTATCTATCTATCTATCTATCTATCTATCTATCTATCTATCTATCTATCTATCTATCTATCTATCTATCTATCTATCTATCTATCTATCTATCTATCTATCTATCTATCTATCTATCTATCTATCTATCTATCTATCTATCTATCTATCTATCTATCTATCTATCTATCTATCTATCTATCTATCTATCTATCTATCTATCTATCTATCTATCTATCTATCTATCTATCTATCTATCTATCTATCTATCTATCTATCTATCTATCTATCTATCTATCTATCTATCTATCTATCTATCTATCTATCTATCTATCTATCTATCTATCTATCTATCTATCTATCTATCTATCTATCTATCTATCTATCTATCTATCTATCTATCTATCTATCTATCTATCTATCTATCTATCTATCTATCTATCTATCTATCTATGACTAGGTGCTCTGCTGATCGCCTCAACAAGGTGCAGACCAAAATTGCCGTGGCATGGTCTGACGACTACGACTGTCTGTTCATGACATAAATAACGTGAAAAAACTTAAGGGACCCTTCACCTTCGCCTCCAAGAGTAGGCCGTGATGTTTTTTTTTTAGTTTTCTTGCATGTTATGTAGTACATACCTCTTTTGTTCCCACTTTACCCGAGTATTGTAATCCCTATGGCAATTGTTTTTCCCCTTATCATTGTATTACTGCTATACTCTGTGGTCAATTTATTGGCGGATTATAAAATGTCTTTTATGTGACTTTACCATATACAGACATTTTGTCCTAACAGGGCGTTAGGTTTCTCTGAAGCCGCATTTGTGCGGCTTTCTTCCAATATCCACCTCCGTTTACCAGTGTGTTCAACATGTGTGCCTAAATGTAAATCAATAACTCGAATCAAATGAAAACGGGGCTGCTTGCTAGGAAAGCTGCGCAGATGCAGACCACGGGAGCATTTTTCCGCGGGTGAGCTTCGCCGACGAGCGGCAACAGGTCCGGCACCCTGAGTTATTTTTATCACGCTGTCACGTGATGAAGTCGTCTATACAATTCCTGACGCTATAGTGATTCGATTTTCATATAAAACCTCGACATACTTTTTCGGCGTCAGTTGCCTGTCCGCCCTGCTTCATGCTCGATCTGATGGACTTGGTATATTGTTTCACAGGAAACATCCTAAAGTGTTTTCCGCAGTGTTGACTATCACTACCTCAGTTAAAACAAATTGAACGCTCTTGTAGCTTCTCCACAAGGCAGAAATTTGGCTAAAAGAGGCCGTGGATATCTCAATGTGCGCGTGCGCAGCCATCAAACGCAAATTACCTCAGCAATATTTCCACATGCAACATAAATTAGCGGGAAGTTCATTAATGTTCTGCTCCCTTTCTCGTGCAACAAAAAATGGTGCGAATACCGTCGATCTGCAAGAGAACCGTTCACTTCGATAGACTGATGCTTCGTTGCTTATTTACTCTTGCAGCCGGTATTTCCCCATGCATACACTTAGACTGGGAGACGGCTGCCGGAAGGGTAAGTGCAGTTGTTTCTACCTGCGTTGCAAAAGTGAGGGCGAACACTATGAATTCGTTGCACACACGCGAAGATAGACGGTTAGTGCTTTTTTTTTATTTAAGTCTTCCAAGATAGAGGATGAGTGTGTACATGCGAGACAGAAAGAAATTATATCATACTGGAGGAAATTAGTCTGCTTTTTCACATAGCATGTTAATCCGTAATGGATATATAATACATGAAATGTAACTTTTTAAATTGGCCATCAGACATCAATAAAGAACCCACACAAAGTTGTTGTGCAATAACCAGTCACCGTGATGAAAGAAGGACGAGTTGTTATGGGCGAGTTTTGCGAGTAATACAGCTTGTGACAGCAACTAAAGGAACAAGTGGAGATGATGTGATGCAATATTATGGAGGTTCATTTCACGCGATTTGAAACGCAGAAGGAAATCCTCATGGGAGAAAATTTGTAAAGGGAGTTTGCAGGTCGAGAATGGGCGAGCGAGATAGACAGGTTCTGTTTCAACAAAATTGTGAGTACCCAACGGCACATGAACAATTTACGAAGAAATGAAAACATTCAGCGAGCTGCGTGAAGCTTTCGAAACGGGGAAGCCGATGCCGCCCTTCATTACGCTGTTGCCTTTCTACGTTTCCTTTGCCAATCGTTTTAAGAATTTTTTTGGTATTGCACGTGTTTTTTAAGTATTTCTGTATTGTGTCATTTCTCTTTATTTGACACTCTATGCGAAACTCTTCAGTGACGACATGCTCATTCACAGCCGCACCGGAGAGCTACGGTCGCATTGCAGTGCGGTCGTGGCTCATCCCACACGCTAACTCGCCCTAAACATGCAGTAATACCGCGGCTGAGCTGGAACACTAACAGCCCTGCAATCGCTGCTACTGTGCATGACATGTCCGACTTTCCACTAGCTCCTGAACTTTGTCTCTCGCAACGCACTTTCCGCGAGCATCACCCTAGCCACTTCGAGCGCGACCTCTATTGGCTCACCATTTCCTCAAGACCACGCGATTGGATCTACGCCACCCACGGCAATGGTTAAATAACAAGAGTCTCGAAGTTAAAATGAAATGCTGGTGAAATGATGTACAGCGTCTAGTTTAACGAGCAGATAAGAGGCCTTGTGTACTTCATTATCAGGCAGTTTCGGAGGTTTACTCGCCACTGCATTTCACCTGGTCAACGTCTGATTGTGGAAGTGCACAAAAATTTAAGGCGTAGTTGACAAATTTCTTCGGGAAGATAATACAGCTATATAAATTAATAGATATGATATCAACCACATGTTGAAAGTGGTCTCCGAAAGTGAATACGAGCGCTTAATACAGAGGACCAGGGAGAGAAAACCTTCCGGAGCGTGATGGGTGTTTCCGAGAGCGGCAAGATTATTCCCGCGCTATAACACCACACGTTCCGGTCAGAATGAGGAATTAATTGGGAAACTCAGTGAGCGCAACGTTTTTTTGTGGTCATTCCACGCCAACTGTCCCAACCGTGGCGCTCGTTAAAAAATGTTTGTATAAAAATTACACACATATTAACACACATATAACACACAAAATTACCCACATAAACATTAGTGCTACAGTATTTTCCCGAAATATTTCGAGCTCCCAAAAATTTTTGCGCAGGTGAGCACCATTTGAAATTCACAAAATGGTGGTAAACAAGGTACGCAAGAACAGTTTTCCACAAATCGACCATTTGGCGCAGTCTCTCAGTACATCTATTTTTGCGTATTTCGAGCATCGTGCTTTTATTATTAAACAGTTTCTTGTGGTAGCTTTAAATTTCTCACTCCTTAGCGTGTAGGCGAAATTGAGTAAATTGCTGTGTTCGCGGGAATTTTTTCCTCAGAAGTACATTATTCACAAAATGCACAAATTATTTTTTTCATCAAGCTTTCCTTTATATGTACTATTGCCTAATACTTTTTTGTCGGTGTGCGGCGCATAGGCTCTAAAATAAAATCCGGAACTTGCCAAAACGCCACTTCGGCCTATGTTGAGACGTCTGTAGCACCGTAAGATGGTCCAAGGAGAAATGAGGAGAAAAACGCCTACAATGGAAAATCATAGCCGCTTCCTTTAAAGAAAGTTTCATTGAAGTGTGTTTTCTCTTAGTGGAGAAAAAAAATTACACCATCTCCCACTAAAGGAAACCATGTGGGGATGCGAAGCAGCGATGGCGTTCACTTGTGTTTCCAATTGTATGTTTCCGTGTATGTTTGATTTGTGTGCGGAGTTGTGTATCAGCGGTGCTGCTTGCGCTGCTGTTACAGCTTACGTTACCGATGCCGCTATAACTGGCGCCAACGTTGACATCCATAGCACCGTTGCGAAGGAGAGTGCAATGGAGCGAGCGCGTGTCGCATTATATACGAGCGCACGCCGCATTATATACGAGCACACAGCTGCGCCGGAGAGAGAGAAACGGGAGATTAGAAACGAAGTGGAGGCAGCGCTGACGCCACCTCCTCCACCCCACGTCCTCCCACCTCCTCGCGCGCGCGCGAGGAGAGGGGGGGAGAGTTGGCGCATGCGCAGTAAGGGTGGTCAGGCATCACACCACCGGATTGACCTCCGCTCTAAGCTGCTTCGCATCTAAAAAGTTTTGAAGTTGAGTCTCACCCTCGCATTATTTTGCTGTGGGGGCGATAGAAACCCACAGAATTTGCTGCATACAAAAGTGGTAGTATATTCGCAGCACACATAGATCTCAGTTCTTTTTGCTAATACTTTATTGTGTATACTACATATCAAGGTGATATTAAATAGATGTAAAAATAACAATGCGATTGGCTTAGATGCCACTAACTTCTTATGAACGAACTTGTTATGAATGTCAATTGTGCGCGCTTTGCTGCTGGTTTTTTATTGGACCATCTTAGGGTGCTACATATGTCTCAACATAATTTAGGACAATATTTCAGAGCCTATCCGCTGCACACAGGCAAAACAAAAATAAGAGAAAATAGTACACTTGATGGAGAGTTTCATAAACCTAATTTATGCATTTTATCGATGATTGTTTTTTTTGTAGAAAAATTCCCGAATACGTTACGATTTACTCAATTTTGTCTACGCGCTAAGGAGTGAGAAATTTAGGGCTACCATAAGAAACTGCCCTGTAATAAACGCATGCTGCTCGCAAAAAGCAAAACAGGAAATGTTGAAAGAATGCGCGAAACGTTCGATTTATATGGTTTTTCGTGCCTGGTTTTGCACCACTTTGTCAATTTGAAATTGAGGTCACAAGCGCCACAATTTTTTGCCGTTCAAAATACTTTGGGAAAATACTGCAGAAGTATTACTAATGTCTATATGTGTGTAATTTTCTCAGATTTTTTATAGAAATTATATTTTTCACGAGCGCCACGGTTGGGACAGTTGGCGTGGAATGACCCTTTGTTTAAGTGGGCGTCATAATTCCAAATACCAGAGGAACAAATAATATTTTTTAGGAACGCGAGTGTTTTATGCCGGGGTCGATCAAGACTTCAGTCACGTATTTCTGGCATGGAAACTGTGTTGAATAATGTACACAGTGAAATGTCAAACAAACAAAAAAAAGTTCCGTCAATGAGAATCGAACCCACGACCTCTGAGTTAGCAACAAACGATACCCGGCACGCTAACCACAGCGCCAAGGTCACACATTCTGCAGACTTATAAACGCTCTTTTTTATATCTCTCCCTTTCCTCTCACAGTGGTCTTGGTCTGTGGGGTCGCGGGGTCGTGTCGCCCTCTAGGAGCGGTAAAGAAAGTAATGCATCGTGACCTAGGTCTCCGCGATGAGCTCCTGCAACGGGTTATTGCTACGCGTCCGTCGCAATTTCGTCAACGTCTGAACACGCCGCGAGGTGGCGATCTTAGCCAGTGGCGTAGCCAAGGGGAGGGTTGGGGGGTTCAAACCCCCCCCCCCCCGAAATTTTTTCAGTTTTGCTTGCGTATATATGCACGCACACATACAAACGCACGCACGAACATACATAAAGTATGGTTGAACACCCCCCCGAAAAACATTTCTGGCTACGCTACTGATCTTAGCCCAAGCATCGGCATCGATCATAGCATCCATTCATGCCAAAAATCGCTCGGCGACGCTCGCCTGGCTGTAATACCGCGTTCCCGCTTACGCTCGCCCCGAGCGAAATCGCGGCCGGACTACAGGGGACACACGACGCATGTTGCGTTTCCATCTTGTTCAGCCGTGGTCACCATGGCCGTGGTGTACACTAACCGTTTGACGTGCCGCGGGATGGCGACATTATTCCAAGTTCTCCGTTGGATGTGCGACGCTCTTCTGCTGTCCCACCACTTTTTCTGAATACGCTCTGAACGTTAGCTACGACAGTTGCCACAGGCGTTTGTTTAGTCATTGATCATGGACGTTAGTCGTCGGGGTAGAGTTGTACTACCAAGAGTCAACGCGGGTGTATTGACTTTTAACGGTGCTATAGCTAGCAAACGTCCATAGACATTGTGTGCAAGCTCTCTTATACCAATCTGCAGTAAACATTCAGCTACTTCTGCAAGGACAAGATTTACTTTTCTGTTACACCGATTCCTATGACAAAGGGAGCAACCATATTTCCTTACAAAGAAGCTTTATCTGCCTGGGCTATGTATGAGTAAGTGATCAATTTAAGAATACTGTCTTGAAGGTGCGCAGTCCTTCGCAGTGTTCGCACCCTAGAAGAATTAAATGGGACGGAAAATGACCCTGTCTACACTGTAGCTGCCGCTGAATTATACTATTGATAAAACGGGTGTCTGAACTGACTACTTTTGAGCGGCAATAGCTTTGCTGCACATGTGACTGCCTTTTAGGGGCAAAGCTCCTTAGGACCTGGCCTTGTCTTCCGTTGTGGTCACGGCATAGAACCGTTGCTATAGTCGAAACATAAGTGAGACACAAAAAAGGTTTTACAAAGAGACATCAACGTAGACATATGCTAATTATAAGGTAAGAGATCGCTGTTCCCGGCGAAAATAAGCTATCGAGAAAAGTATTGATGAGTTGATGTCTACTAAAATGTGCCTAATGGTGAGGCGTCTAAAAAGAAACCTGTAACACAAAGGCACCCATCGAGAACTATATGTCCCAACAAATTACACACATTAAATGGTAACTTGCCACCGGTAAGATGGCGGGTTCTTAGATTAATTTTCGAGGCATATTTCGATTCCAGCTGTTTTCTAAATCCTCCTTGAATTGCCAAAGACGACTGGAAGGATAGAAATTTACATTTTGTGGGTATGGGGCTTGCTGCGTACCTTCCTTAGTTAAAGCAAGTACGCCGGAGGCTTCACGTCCAAACATTAAACAACAATTTATTTAACTATACGCTGCATACGGTAAGGCCGGCCCAGGGACTCGAGACGCCGACATTTGTAAGATGGGCCTGTATATTTTTAGGCAAAGACTGTCAAAAGGCACACCTGTTAGTGATAGGCATGTCTGCAGCCTATATCAACCTTAAAAACGGCTAACGAACGCAGTCTCACGAATAATCTCACCCGTAATCTGCGCAGAAAAAAAATGTTGAGACCGAAACTGAAACCATCCTCGCACGATGGCACGGCCGGAAAAGGAACTTGTGCACGATTCACGCCGGTCCGCTAGGAGCGCTAGCAGTCATGCGGGCAGCATGGTTCAATGGGAGTGCCCGCCCGCTCTTTACGTTTACTATGTTACTCTGTGCCCGTACCACGGGGAAGGCCCACGGACTTTCCGAGGGTGACACGGCTCTGGAGTCGATCATCTCGTCCAGCGCTTTACTGAGAAGGCCTCGCTTGTGCTGGCTCAGCGGTCTCGGGTTGCAACGCCAAGGCAGGGCGTCGCCACTATTGATGGGATGCATTAGAACGTCGGTCTTCCCAGGGCGTTCTGTTAACATTCCCGAGAACGGTGTCAGCATGGCCTCCAGCAGGGAATTGCATGACTTCTGACGGCAGCGGGGTGTACATGGCTGCCACACCTTCCGTGTTTCCTGGTACAGGCATGGACTCTGTTTTCTCCGCAAAGAATGTTGTCTCGGACTTTCCATGAAGGCGGTAGCCTCTTGTCTTAAAGTCGAGTTTGAACACCTCGTCTGCAAAAAAAATCTCGGCCGAGAAGCATTGGCACTGATAGACCAGGCAAACAAACAAATCGCTGGCGCTTCGTTTTCCCAATAAAGCATATCCGTAAGCGAACACAAGCCTCAGCGTTTGATACGTGGTTTGATGTCACATGCAACTGCAAATTTGGGTTACGGAGCTTGGGCTTTTTAGGGTTACACTGTTCCAGCAACGCGTCACCGATTAAAGAGATTCCTGAACCCGTATCAAGAAGTGCAGGTATAATAATGCCGAACGCTTTAACATTAATCGTCGGTTCTGGAGACTGCAGCTGCGCTATGCGGCAAACAGAGGGAATGATAACTGACTCACCAGCTTGTTGTTCCTCGTCTGCACGTACCGTGCAGCGTTCCACGCTCCTGGCATTGATGGCCGTGGGCTGCGACACACTCCCAGTGATTAGTGTCGCCGGCCAAACCAGTTTCCCGTACACTCCCAGGAACATCTTACCCCCTGTTATGGTACGGAACGGGCCCCGCGCCGCCCTTGTTCATACGGGAAGGGGTCCAGGGCGCGGGAGGAGACAGCTTTGAGTGCGCCTGGGCTCGTCAGGTCGCATGAGGGACTGGCAACGGGTGCGCGCCAAGCCAGTCACGGCTCAAGCGCAGATTGCGGCGCTGGCGGTGGGACATGAGTGCTCTCAGCTAATAGGGCGTATTGTACACCGCGGGCCTCAGTACGAGATGCTCAAGGGTGTCGAATGTGCGCGCATAAATAAATGGCCTGAATATGGGATGTCTCTGTCGAATGACTCGAGCTACTTTTTCCCTTTACGAGGCAGTCGGTGCTGCTCGGCGATGCAGTTCTTGCATCGTCCGGACGTACTCGAGCAAACTTTCGTCCGGATGCTGGGTCCTGAATTCACGCTCACGCTGGACTCCCTGATTGTACCCAGGTGGCAGAAATTCCTCTCGGAAGCGCTTTCCAAAATCTGCCCAAAAAATGCCCATGTGGTCAAAGGCAATTGTAGCCTTTACCACCGTCCTGCGGCATCACGTAAAGCCAATCGTAGGATTTGAGTCATCACGCACGCTTCCGAGACACCAGTAGCTCTGGCAGAGCCGTCTACTTCGTCTAAGAAATCAGCCACTTATTTCGGGTCGTCGTAGCCCGTAAACTTTGGTAGCTCGAGTGGAGGTCGGAGCTGTGGCTCCCTTACTGTGTTTGGCTCCACGGCCAAGCTGCTCATGCGGTCTATGACCGTGTTGCACAGCACAGCGACACGCTGAAATATGTGCAGCTGCTCTGGCAGCAGCTGGTCAGCCTGCTGGAGAGATGAATCCTCCTTGCTGCCGGTAGCCAAGATTATCGCAGATCGGAGCTGTTGTCCGTGTACCTGCCCCTATCGGAAAACCCAGTGGCACTGTCCCAGCGCCATACCTGATTATGGGACCAGTGTGGCGCTGGATACTGGGACACTGGCACGCTGCACGGGACACACTGGACGCTGGCGTGCTGCACACTGGGACACGCGTTATGGGCCCAAATCGGGCTTTTAAATCGGTTTTTTTTTTTAAATTTTGGTTATGCCCACATCGTCATTAAGGCTGAAACACATGCACTGAGACAAAAAAAGAAAAAAAATTAAACGCGCAGGATTCGAACCTGCTACCTTTACGAGCCTACTCATTCTGAGCCTGACACGCTACCCACTAAGCCACACTCGAAAGACAAGCTTCCGCTTATTTTTTCTTCATGTTATAGCTAATTCATGTATCCAATAGCAATGTTTTCTCGCTCAGAAACGCAGATTTTCGTCTCTTCGTGCTCGCGCCAACCTGACAGGAGATTGTTTGCTTGTTATGGGCTGCCTTGGATCAGAACGTCTACCTGGCACGTTTTGCACCAAAACTTACGAGCGTAATCGCAGATGTGTTGCGGCAATCGCAATGTCTCGCTAAGCGGTTAGTCATACCTACGTAGCAAACATCGTGCATCTGAACCGCTCACTGAACACTGTACTTTTCGTCACCCGTTTGAACATATTTTCTGTCCGCTTGTTTACGTTCCGCGTACTAGATTTGCTGTAGTTCACTCTAGCCGAAACGAGCATTAGGCTTAGGGCCGCACTTCGTGAGCCACGGTCGCTGTGAAGATCGTGGATATATATTCCATTAGAAAGAGTCTAATAACCGCTAAAATGTAGTTTCGATCATAACTGACCCAAGCGAGGTCATATTTGCACCTTCGATTATACAAATCAGAAGCTGAAAACACCGAGATTGGGCGTTGCAGCGGCTAACTGCTGCCGGTGACGTGCGGCTTTCTGCGGTACGAGCGGGAACGACTGACTGCTAGAGCAGGTTGATCTTGATTATCAGACTAATACTACTGCCATATTGTGTTGCGAATGATGAGTTCTTTCGATGTGGTTTATAAACTACATTGACGACACTCGAGCACACTTCAAGGAAAGCGCACGCTCGCTCTACAGATGATTGCTTTAGTGTATACAAGCACATCCGTCCCCTAACTGAAACTAAAGCTATATATGTGTAGCATTCAGGACAGAACATTTGGAAAATATTCGGTAAAATTTACGCTCGACATTCCGCGATCCAATATAAAGTCTTATAGAAAGTCCATCAAGCGCGCCCAGCTTTTTTCCAATGTGCCGCCGGTGTTCCCAGTGTGCGGGCAGACACTGTACAGCGTGACCAGTGCCTCCCAGCGCGCTGTAAGACACTGGGCGACGCTGCACAGTGTGTCCCAGTGCGTTTCACCGCACTGGGTGACACTGGCCACGCTGTACAGTGCGTCCCAGTGTCTCCCAGCGCGCTGGGAGACACTGGGACACACTGTGGCCGCGTTTCCAGTGTCGCCCAGCGCGCTGAAACGCACTGGGAGACACTGGAAACGCTGTTTTTTTCGATAGTGGCGCCATGGGCAGAAACAAATACCGAGCAACAAAGGAACACACATGAGAGCGCGCTACACTGCAGCTTGGCGAGCAAAAGCAAGGGCCGGACCTATGTCTGCCGTGCTATTCCTACGGGCGGGAGCAATAACCCCGTTGAGCGCCAACTGTGGGTATCGAGCTTGCTGCGTCCCGTCCGTAGTTAAAGAAAGGACGCCGGAGGCTTCATGTCAAACCAAACAACAATTTGTTTAACTATACGCTGCATGCGGCAGGGTCGGCCGAGGGACTCGAGACAGTGATGCGGCGACCCGGATTTCGGGGCAGCAGCAATCGGCCAGAGCGGGTGGCAGCATTCGTCCTTCCTGGCAGCTAAGGCACCTCTTCCCTTGGTAGTGCGCCGGCAGGGGGACCACGCGCACCGCCACTGCGGAACACGTGGCGCTATCTCTGTATAGCCGGAGTGCATGGTTCCCACAATTTCTATATACAATTTATGTCACTCAATTGACATATGATAACAGGAGCTTCGGCGACTCGTAATAATTCACTTGGTTGAGATGCATGGATTTTTTGGGGGGTGTCAAATGACTCCATTCTTCTTATCAACGACTACCTTCTTCACAAGCAGAGAAATATGCGTTACTCACAACGCACGAGTCCATGCAACTACCCCGTGGTTTTCCGCTAGTACATCTTGGTTGTGAGGGTGATCCCTTTGCCATCATATCATATCACCTCCCCCCCCCCCCCCCCCCCCGGGCATTTCTGACTCCTCTGCCAAAGGTCAGTGTTACTTTTTGATGGTAATCAGTGAGACACTGCAAAGAATTATGCGTTTATTTTTGTTCTGGGTCGATATTGATGAAATTTTCTGAATTAACCTTTATTTATGCGCTGATTTCAAGTGTGCAATCTTCTATCACAAAACGCAGTTATAACATGTTATAACATGAAAAATTTTGTGTCTTTTTGAGCGCCCCCCTTTATTTCTGAACTAGAAGGTTTACAAAGTACATCAACATATCGCTGTATTTCGAGAATAAAACTATGCATTACTTCTAAACAATTTTACTGTGCCGTCTTGCTATGATGTTCATGAACCAACTATTCCACCTTAGAACCATTTGAACTCGTTCGTGTTTAAGTTATCGTATGTTGAAATGCCATGACCGAAGCTCCAGATAGACATGCACTTACTTGAAAATGTTCATCATAGGATAAATCGTGTTAAGTTGGCTTAGAACATGCATTCCGGTTCTATTGTATACAGTCCTCATTTCGCATTACTGTGATATGCTTCTTTTCGAACTCATTAAGGTTAGGAAAACATGTTGCTCCTGAAATGACACATGAAATGTTTGATATGTTTAACACGACATATACTAATTGAAAAAAATCTCTGCCTATTCAAAATCAACCTAGAAATACACGGAAACTAAACAAGTTGTATAGAAATTGATCAAGAAATTGAAAAGAAGCTTTACAGTACAACGAATACCATTAAGGTTTTTATCTGACAATCAATGAAAATGGTGCCACTGCCTCTTATTGCTCAACAAGGCACTTCCACCGGTATTGTAAAAATGTGTTTTCAATTACTCGAACAAAAACATAGTGGTGGATGCACGACAGCCGCGGCAAGTTTTTTGTAGCAGCTTTACAGTGGTGCACTCGATTCCTCCAAGGGGAATTAAATACTGCTCAAAACTTATACCGATGAGTCTTAAAACAATTGCCATGAATGGCGTAAAACATCTAAAAATGTTTTCAAGCACAAATTGAGGCATACGACATGCAAATAGAAGAGATGCAGGCAGCTCAAACGCTAACGTCTGGCTCGTTTGTACCTTTTCTGTTTCATGTCGGTATGCCTTTATTCTGCAATGAATCCCTATAAAAATAATGAAATTTCTGACATTAAAATTATTATTTAAATCAGTTTTCAAACACTGCATGCCGCTCCCTACATCTGTAGGTTGTATTGACAAGCTAGTGTTGTACCACTAAGTAATTAAACTATAGGCTGAACATCCTGCATGTAATGTGTAGTCCTTGGCCACCTCACTCCATTGTTAAACATCATATATATGTATATATATACCGGTCTTTCAAGAAACGTGTCCATGTCTCAAAAATCAGGGAAATGCGATCTTTTCCCGATGGCTGTTCAGTTACTTCATATGTAGCCGCAGGCGTCTAAAGGTGGCTAAAGACATCCTTCGCGGCATTATTTATATTAATAATTAACTTTTTTAATTAGCAGAGCTAGGCGGCGATGTCAAAGAGCAGAACTGAAACTTTTCCTGCGAATAACCTATTGCAGTTTTGAGATTTCAAACAAGCGGCCTCTAGTAATAATTAAGAAGCAATAAAATTTGCCCAAATTCAGCGGCGCAACCGAAACCGAAATACGGAAGAGCGCCACTGCCATATTCTTCTGAGACGGCCAGAATGAGTGAGCTTCGCTACATCAACAATCAAGGTACTTCGTTGTGTGGGTCAGCGAGTTGTGCTTGTATGACGCGCATGACACACATACTTAAATGAACACGGAAGAATTACATCCCTGTAAACGTTGTATTGAACAGTGGCTTCATTCTGGTGTCTGCTTGTTGCGCTGATCGGTGCTTCGATTTCGGTTCCGCCGTTGAAGTTTGTTGAATTTCACTAGGCCGCAATATTTACTAAAGGCTGCTGCTTCGATATCTTGAACATAATCTATGATGTCAAAGCTCCGATCGGTTCTTCGCATACAGAACCTAAATTCTCCCGTTTGGCAAGACTGCCTAATTCCACTATAAATAAGTTAATTATTGTAACTTTCTTAACCCATTAAGATCCATGCAAGAACTATGGGTTGAAGTTCATTGAAAGTTTGCATATTTATTTAAAAACCACGGTTTCGCCGCACGGGTGAAGCAATGAATGCGATAGCAACAAATTGGCATTTCACGCGAAGAACGGGAAGGAGATCGAAACTTCGAGCGCACTGCCTAAGCGCGAAGGACGCGCGCAAAGAACACACGTAGGACGAGCGCGAACTAACAAGTGTCACAGTTGTTACATCACTGTGTTTGAACAGCGCGATTCTTTCGGAAACGGAGCCTCCGCAGCGACTAAAGGGCCCTTTGTGCACTGTGTAACCTAAACGCAATCTTTCCGGCGAAAGAACGCGACGTAAAATTGCCCCCATCCTAAGATAAGCGCGCGCGCGCGCGCCCGGGCAAAGGCAACTACGCCCTGCAGGCCAAAGTGGAAGTTTGGTAGCCAACGCATCGCAACGAGGAGGGCGCCGAGCGCGCACTTTGCGCCATCTCGCTGGTTTGCTGCTAAGGCAGAGAACACGCTCATATTTTTCCGAGATCGGCGTACAGCCAGCGGTGAATGGTGTATATAAATACCTCGCCGTTATTATGCGGAAGGACGTGCGCTTCCGTGGCCTAGCGGTTAGCGCCGCGCGCTGTGGGGCGAGAGGTCGCCCGTTCGATTCTGCGCGTGGGAAAACATTTTCCTGAATTTTATTTCGTCGTGGCTGATATATATATATATATATATATATATATATATATATATATATATATATATATATATATATATATATATACGGGGCATGACACCGATGCCGGCGGCGAAAAGCAGCCAAGACTGTCCATATAATTGCTATCACAATAATACAGTAGACAACAACAGCTGCAAATTTCCACAGATTTACATTTATTTCTTCAGAAGTTATGATACTATTCTTTAAAAAAGTACGCTGGGAGTTTGACATAGAAAATGGCAGTCTGGCTCGGGCAGAATAGCAAGCACGCTAGGGCCCTTGCCAAACAATAATAAAGTTATCTTCGGATATAATATTTGTCGAATCAACGACGCTTCTTGCAAAGCATAACGCCACACACTTTTCGCAGTACACCTCAAACAGTAAACCTCAACAATCTTTCAAGCTTCTTGTGCCAATATGCGTGGAGATAGAGGAAAAGAGCAAGCACAATGCGTGCAGGCGAGTGCCTGATAGTTCCCTATTGGGTACAACATGGGACAGTTAGTGACTTGCTATTATGCGGGGGAATCACAGCAGTCAGCGCACTACATTTTTCTTTCAGTAGATGACCATCAGTTCCCTCAGCATAGTGGATCGGCTAGGTCATAGAAACTATGTTATTGTCTTTGTCCTTTACGAAGAGACCCTCAAGTTTCTGGGGACCAATTCTACGAGGGCTTTTCGCTCCAACTCCTCTACCGCTGGAAGTGGACACATCCATTTGTATGTACCGTCGTCCTTCACCTCCTCCTCATCACTTTCCATATTAGGGTTGGGAGTCAGAATGGCAACACAAACGGGCTCTCATATATCCACACCGACCTTTGTTGCAGCCTCGAGAGCCTCAGAGGACCGTCAAAGTGGCGTTCTTCTGAAGAAAATACCTGGTTCGATCTCTGTGACAGTCTCCAACAAAATGGTCATGTAATCAGACCTAGTGATACGAAAAGTACATCAACATTTGATTATTTCGTCAGAGCAAAGCTATGCGCTTTAGCTGACTGTTGTGCTTTGCCGCGAATATTTTGTCCCTTCCGAAGCACAATCATGTAGCGTTCCCTTGAGGTAATTTACTCAGGCATTGAGGTATAAAGAGAGACAAATGTCTTCCACCATTTATTATCCCTCTTCTGACCACACTAACTTCCTCTTCACCTTCATAGTCCCCTCCGCGTTCATAGTTCTGGCACAGACCGCTTCAAGTCAGTTCATTTTAACGCGATAGCGTTAACGAGCTTGTTTCGCAGAAATTCCGGCGTCGGCGTCGTTGGTTGTGAGCGAAAGATCATCATCGTGTCCGTGACCGAAAAAACGAGAAAGATGCAAATAAAATAAATAATAAAAATTCCTGGGTCCGGAGTAAGGATCGATCCCAGGCAATCTGCGTGGCAAGCAGGTGTTCTACCACACAGCCGCGCCTCTGCTTGAAAAGATAGTGAAAATCCCAATTCCAAAACCCGGCGCCGCTGGGTGCCAGCGTCCAGTGCCATGCCGGATTATGGGCGCAGTATCGCGCTGGATACTGGGACGCTGGAGCGGCATTTTATTAGGAGGCGCTGGGTACCTGCGCAGAACGGTTGAACAGTGTTTAAACAGCGGTGCCTCTCTGCCTTAAATAAATATAAAAGCGAAATAAGTGATATAGAACGCATTAACGCAATAAAAAAGCCATATAAAAAAACAAAAAGAAAGTGTCCGCCACGAGTATTCGAACTTGCCACCTCCACATTTCTAACCGAGTACTGAACCCACTACGCCACGCCGGAACATAACTAAATAACTATTTAACCAACAAACACACCGTTTGGCTTCATGTTTACATGTCGAACAGTCACGATAGACGCGATCTTCCTTTCCAAATAGCAACTGCGTCTTTATTAGGCACAAACGAACGGCTGCCGCCACCGAATGACATGCCGGTAATGGCAAAAGCGCTAAGTTTCTTTAACAATTCATATCTTAACTCCGGAAAAATATGATATAGACTTAGGAGCAGGCACAGTTTGCCGACTGTTAGTGCCGATTTTTTTAATAGCCGTTTCTCGCTCTTGCTACCGGTCAACATGTACGGAGGCTTTATAATGACTAGTTCAATAAATTGTTGCGAGCATGATTGAATGTTGAGTAGTGTTGTCGCGTAAGCGACGATATGCCAGTGCAGCGGGGCGTGCCAGTGTACAAATTTGCAGTTCTATGAGTCATAGAAGTACCGGTTAGTGCGGCCGGTAGCTTTCAGTGACTGCTTGTGCGCGTTGCTGAAAGCGCGTTGCATCGATGGTCATCGCTCCTTGTGCAGACACCATACACAAGAAAAAAATTGTTGATTTAGGTTAACGAATGTCCAACTTATATTTTACAGTCATCCTTGCACTTAAGAATTGCGTGCACTTAAAGCGAGAAGCGCCGGTAACATGTGGACGGACACGGCCAGCACACTAGGCCTAAGGCTCGCTGGGAGTCTCACTGGGTAGGACCGATCACGGCGCCGCTGAGTTGCGATGGTTGAGGTTTCTGCATTTAAGCTTCGGAACCTTTCTAAGCGTTAACTAAAGCGGAGATGAAGTAAGTGGAAGGGCTAACATTGCCAGATATGCGTTTCCGCTGTGACGATGTCGAACGACGGCTGTTTTAAATGCGAAGCATTTCTTAACGAACTTCGGCGAGTTTGAGCCTATCTGGCTATCTATCTAACTAGCCGCCTACGACTTTGTGCTCTCCCTGGCCGTATCGTTAATGGGATTTATACCAAATTAGGTATGGCATAACATGACCTTATGACGAAAATATATGGCTGGTCGGTCATATCATGAAAATCATGACTAACATGTCATGAAAAGTATGATTTACATGCCACGCTCATGGCGCGCTCGCGGCCGTTTCGTTAGCTTGATATACACCAAATTTGGGATTGAGTGACGTGACTGTATGACTAACATAAATGACAGGTTGTAATATGTAAATAATGACGTGCATGTCATGTGCGACACAACTTGCATGCCACACTCATGGAGCGCTCGCGGCCGTTTCGTTAGCTTCAGGTACACCAAAATTTGGTATTGAGTGACATGACTGTATAATGAACATAAGTGGCAGGTGGTAACATGAAAATCTTGGCATGCATGTCATCTTCAACGTCATTTACATACCACGCTCATGGTGCGCTTGCGTCCAGTTCGCTAGCTGGATATACACCAAAATTGGTATTGCCCGACGTGACTGTATGACGAACATAAATGATAGGTCCTAACATGTAAAACATGGCATGCAGATTATGTAAAGCATGATCTGCTGCTTCCTGGCTGCTTCGCATTACATCGATTGCCACAGTGCGTGGGATCTGCCGGTTTTTTTTATTTTCTGGCCTCGGTTGGGTCGGGTTGTGAAGCGAGATGTCATTTGCTTCTCGCCAACAGTGCGACGATGTAACGATTTGCTGTTTCTGCTAGAACCGACGCCTCCAGGCTTATACGCACTGCAAAAT
>JALIZH010013733.1:0-66531 GCA_030522465.1 Rhipicephalus appendiculatus | reverse complement strand
TAGGTCATGGTGAAAGCGTCTCGATAGCAGCAACAAACGCTGCCCGCGCTAGCATCGGGGAGTCGCCCTAGACCAAAGACACCTAGAAAGCCTAGACGCAGTTTTGTGTCACTCTAGCCTTTTGCTTCGTGTTTGCGTGTTAGCTCGTTGTCGGAGTAGTGCGCTTCCATATGCACCAACGGTGTTTCGCAGCCGACTACTTCAAGTGCGATAGCACCGACCAATTAAACTGCTGCAGTGGCTGTGGTAAGCGGTGCAGAAAGGCAATGATGTCGACGGACGCATGTGGTGCCTTGGTGGAGCGACACGGAGGCCAGCGGGACGCCGAACGCCTGCGCGCGTTCGCAGCTGAAGCTTTGCCTCCCGTGTTGATGAAGCGCAGTGTGGTAGTGTATGCAGGAGCACAGGCGTAGGTTACCGCATCCCTCAGGAGTGCACGCCGTGCCGTTTCTCTTCTTCAGTGAGGACGCTTTGAAGAAGTGCACAGTACCAGTGTTTATTACGTGCTTGTTGATGTCATCTTTACGCGCGATTCGTGATACGCTGTGTACAGGTATAGGCTCAGAAGTTTAACTATTACAGCGGTTAAGTCATGATCATGGGCGTTAGTCCTCGCGATGCGGATGTGCCACTAGGCGACGACGTGGGTGCATCCACGTTAAACGGTGCTATAGGTGTAAAACAGCAATAGACGTTGTACGAACTCGCATTATCACTACACAATAAGCACTACTTCTTTGAAGACACTTTTCACTTTCGTGTTATACCGATTCCTATGACGGAGGGATCAGCCATGTTTTTTGGTATTTAGCTGGAGACCGGCTTTGGCTAGACAAGTTAGTACCTCGTCTAGACAGTCTAGGTGTTGTGAGAAGCTGGACGAAAAGATGACGATGTCGTCCAGGTAACGAAGACAGGTCTTCCATTTTAAACTACGCAGTACCATATCGATCATTCGCTCAAATGTGGCTGGGGCATTGCAGAGCCCAAAAGGCACCACATTGAATTTGAAGAGGCCATAGCTTGTAGCAAATGCGGTCTTCTCTTTATCAGTCTCATTCATCGGGATCTGCCAATAGCCAGATCGCAAGTCGAGGCTTGAAAAGTATTCAGCACCCTGTAAGGTGTCCAGGGCATCGTCAATCCGAGGCACAGGAATATACATCCTTCCGGGTAATTTTGTTTAGTGCCCTGTAATAAACGCAAATCTCCCTGGCCCATCCTTTTTCTTAACTACGACAATAGGAGAAGACCAAGGGCTTGCTGAAGGTCTGATAACGTTGCGTGCAAGCATGTCATTGACTTGTTCCTCGATAACCTTGCGTTTTGAAGACTACACACGGTAAGTGCGACGGCGAATGATACGAGACCCGTCTGTGTCGATGCGATGAGAGGCTGCCGTAGCTTGACCCAAGCCATCCGAACAAACGTCAAAGCAAGCTTTGTGTGTCGTTAAAATGACCAGTAAATCATGGGTCTGGGTTGGAGTCAAATCTGTACTCCAGGTGGCCTTGAGAGCATTAGATGAACCTCCCGTGGGTTTACACTTTGCGACTGACGAGGGAGACGATACAGTGACGACACATACCGGTGCTGTGTCGATAAGGCTGGCAAGAGTTGACCCCTCCGGCAGTAGCTGCGTCTCCGATGTCTTGTTATAGGCGGTGAGATTGGGATGACCGCGTGAAAACCGCACTAGACAACAGGCGATGGTGATTCCTCGGAAAATGCAGCGCTGATCAGGGATAACTACGGCGTCGCCGTCTATAGTATCTATTGACGTAATTGTGAGTACGCTCTTGGGCTGGATGCAGTACGAAATCCGCAGCTGCGACAAGGTGAGGCGACGAGAAATCGTAAGCACTAAAATGCTCGGTGTCCGTAATGTGAATAACGGGCGGACCACACAAAATGACAGTGGAAGCAGCTGGCAAGAAGTCCCAGCCTAATATAATCTGGTGAGCACACGAAGAAAGCACAGCAAGCTGTATACGATGGCGAATTCCATCGATCAGAACTCGAACACTGTCCAATAGGGTAAATCGGATTGTCATTAGCGCCACATAACACCGGACCAACATAAGGAGTTTGCAATTTTCGTAGACGACGGCATAATTCGCGGTTAATGACCGAAATGGCGGCTCCAGTGTCTAAAAGGGCATCCACCGAAATACCTTGCACACAAACAGTCAGTAAATTTGCAGGGCGCTCAGGAGGAATTATGACATTTAGACGACGAGCAGCTTCCCCTCCAAAAACTGCAGCTTGTAGTTTTCCTTCTAGTTTTCTATATTGTTAATGTGGACCTCACTCGGAGATCCACATCTTTTGCCGGCCTATGGCGAGGCAACAGAGCGGAGGACTTTCCAGTGTGACCGGCGCGCTTGGATTGGGGCCTTGGAATGCGATTTTGAATACTAAAAAAAAAACGTTATTCTTTTTTATTGAAGACGAATTTGTATGCCTTAAAAATATGGCTCCCTTATACATTTTTTTATACAGACAACTGTCCTCAACTTGGGTGCTAGACAGCTTGTAAGCGAATACTCTTAATTCTTCATTTCAATACAACTTTAGCAGTGACAAAGTATTTTCTTCTTCAACGTATAGTTTTTCCGTGAAGACATGTATGTTAGTTTCCGGACATTTTTAACAAAATTTCCTTTATCTAAAAACAACCCTGCATACACGTCAGCTTTATCCTAATTTAAAAAAGAACACCTTGCGTGTACCACCCAACGCGCAAACTGACCTGGTGTATAAAATTTTGTTAAGATTTTGTCGATCTTTCAAAGGGCAGACAGAAAAATTTCGGGACCCTTAAGCTTCGCCTTTATCAGTTGAGCGCGATGGCGATATCCTGTCCCTAGTGCGTACTTCAACCACTCAGTGCATACTTTTTATTGTATGATGTTACTCGAGAAATTTAAATTGTGGATTACTACAACGTAATCGATAAAGTTGAAAGTGGCTTGTGTCAGTGAATCTTTCGCATTTGGCTGCATGCTGTATGGGTAGCATGCTGTAAACCACGAGCAATTATGCGCGGTGAATGCTTTACCACTTGCTATGCACCCACTACGTCGTCTTAAGGGAATACGCGCATTACCCTCTGTGCCTTTTGTAATGGGTGGCCAGCTGTAGACCACGAAGTCGTTATGATAACCACATGTTCTGACGCCCGATGGCAATTTACGCTTGTACCACGCAATATTGCTACGATATTTCATGTTATATTGTGAAGCCCGTATACAGGACGCGTGCGTTTGTAAAGTATGAAAGTTATTTTCACTGCATTTACAAGCAGAGGAAGTTATTTTCACTGTATTTGCTAACAGATGCGTGGCTGTGTGTTAGAACGCCTGTTTGCCACCCAGATGGCCTGGGTTCGATCCTCACCGGAAAATGTTTATTATTTATTTTATTTGCATGACGCTCAGGACGGTTCTGCTCTCCTTCAGGAGCTCGCCCTTCTGTCGTCGTGGCCACTTTTTTATGCGAATAAGCCCAGGGATTCAAATATTTCGAGAATTTTATGCAGGAGTTTTCTACGCAAAAATCTGAAGTCGACTTCCTTGTTCTAGACCGGACTGTTATAGACCGGACTGTCACACATTCTGTCTGACAGACGGGTCTATAATGTTTGGAGGCACCTTGACAATAGACAAATGTATGTTGAATCTATTCTTACATGTCGTCGACCGAGGACATCGCAGCTGAAGGCGACCAGGGAAATACTCAGGGTTTTGAGGAAAAAATCACAGCATATCCACGGAGTGAATGATGATGAGTGGGCGAAGCTCCGGAGGTTCATCGGGAAACCGTGAATCTTCCGTGAAATTCGCCCAATACATCATCAAAGACGTGACAAACTTTATGGTCTTATGGCTTTATGGCTTTGTGGTCGGTGAAATGGAGGGAGAGCGGTTCCTGGATGGGTCGTAGTGGAAAGTTTGCAAAGACGAGATCGATGCAGGTTCGTCGGATGGTGGTTGGTTGCATGTGGTCAAACGATATGCATGTGAGACCATATCGCGAAGGCATGTGTTGTATGGCATCGCGATCGTCATCGTCATCAGCGTCATCGTTATGACGCATAGTGGGTACATTCCATGTGCTGTGCCGTGATGGCAGCGTCATCATCATCGCACAGGGATGGCTACTACGACGACGACAACGCAGGACGACGCCGGACTAGCCTACGCCCTAAGGAGCTTCGCCCCTAAAACGGACTTGGACAAGCGGTTGTGACCGTGTTGTAGCATGCCACGCCAGAGTGATGGACTCTGACTGACTGTGTGTGTGTGTGCTGTGTTATGTGCTATCTTTCTCTTTCTTTCCACTCTTTCGTCTCCCTCTTTTAGGGGCGAAGCTCCTTAGGGCGTAGAGTAGTCCAACGTCGTAATCGTCGTCGTCATCGTAGTAGCCACCTCTAGGTCTCAGAATGATCACTAGATGGCGCTGCGGTGCCATCTAGTGATCGACCACATGCAACCCACAACCATCCGAGGAACCTGCATCGATCTCGTCTCGATATGGTCCCAGGTGCATATCGTTCGACCACATGCAACCCACAACCATCCGACGAACCTGCATCGATCTCGTCTTTTCAACCTTCCCACTACGGCCCATCCAACAACCCCTATCCCTTCACTTTACCGACCATAAAGCAGTTATAATGAAGGGTGGACTAAAGCCATGTCTAGCTACCATTTACGAACAATAAAATCATTTCGTTGTATATATTCGCAATGCCCACGAACTATAGGTGGCGCGCTGTACGATTCAAGATGGCGCCCGATGGAGGGTCAATCCGTTTGTTAGCATAGGAACAGATAGGACGTGCGTACGTACGGCCCGGGCCACTTTCACCGGATGAAGTCATGAGCTGCACTGAAATGAATATTAGACCGAAATGCTTTCTCAAACCACGGAAGCTCGCCACCTAATTATTTGCCGCGGTGTGAAAGGTTATATTTCAGCTCCGTTACCGTGCATAAGCGATGCTGTGCGAAATCCTGTGCGTGCTGAAAAAAACTTCATGAACTAGAATTGACGTATGACCTGAACGGCACTCCGAGATACTGTGTACCGAGCCCGCCTGGCGGATTTGCCGCAGTGGTAGGCCACTAGCGAGTAGCGTCGTCGCTGCTGCACGGGACCGAATGTTTAACGTGGCGATGGTTTGCAAACATACGCAGTCGTCTTTACTTGCGCAGTCAGGAACGCGGAGTTGCTTCTTCAACGAAACACAAGCATTTAACATCCTATTTAGTAGCGCTTGTATCACAGCCATGCTCAGACTCAAGCCGTGCGCAATTCCACTGCACTCGGATGCCGCAGGTTCGTTCAGCACGATCGAAACATGAATATCGAAAAGAACACGCACGTATGCTTTTCGCAACGACGAATTCTTCGACGTTGCGAAAATGCGTCGAACAACTATGCCGATCGGAAGGTACCGGTGAAGTACAGGAGAAGTGAGCCGATAGGCGTGGATTGTGGCCGTGACTGCACGTTTCATCGCTGTAACCATTTCGCTTCCCTGTTCCGAACTCGAGTGTTCTGGCGGAATGCGGCGCTCGATAATATCCACAATAATTGCGCTACGTGCAATGTGCAAGAAAAACTATGTTTTTATTTTGATCTCGCTTAAGGATACTATACATTAAATACAATCAAAGTGACTTACGAGCGTGAAAAAACATTAGCGCGCGAGGGGACGTGAAGTGCAACTCGCTCCTCGTGAGTTAGCAGCTGATCGTTCATCGTCGCTGTCACACTCCTTCTCACACACACACACGCGCTTTCACAGCCTTCTCCGTCCAGTGAAAAATCCTCGTCGTCAAGGTGGTTCCTCTTAACATAATTGCTGTAAGGAATCTGAAGAATTTCCTCCGCCGAACGACTTCGATTAGTCCTCGTCACAACTTTATCTGGGCGCGCAGAACTTCTTGCTCTCACACCGGTCAACAAACAAATCGCTTGCAAAGTGGTGCCACCTATCAACACACGTACAAAAACAAGCGGCGCAGCGCTGGCCAGCGACTTCCCGCCTGCAATGTTATAAATTCATGCACTACAAAAGCACTGACGAATGCTATATGCAAGTAAAACAAGGTGAGTTTCAACTGAGAAGGTCAGACGACAGCGTTTAACTAACCTACGTGGCTACACAAAACCTCGCGAAGCTGATATTTGTACGATGAGGGTAATCGTTGAACGCGCGAGTTGGCACGTATTTTCACGAAAAACTTCGCGTCTCGCAAGAACGAGTCACATTTATCGTATCACGGCGGGCCCGGTTTGTTCACTGAAGCAGGAAACATGCAAACTCGTAGTGTTTCTTTCCTGCTAACACAGCCGAAAAAGTGCGCTACTGCGTGGGGCTGCCATGGTGTCGTCTACTGATCATCCATGAGAGGACGCTCCTAAATTCCGCTAGGGGCGCGACAGTCTATGGGCATTGCGAATACAGTGTTTGTCACGTCTTTCATGATGTACTGGGTGAAATTCACGGAAGATTCACGGTTTACCGATGAACCACCGGAGCTTCGCCCATTCATCATCATTCACTCCGTGGATATGCGTGGATTTTTCTCTCCCTCATACCGTTCCCACGTGTAGGGTAGCAAATCTGGACTGGTCAACTTCCCAGCCTTTCCTTCTCTACCATTTCTTCTCTCTCTCTCTCTCTATTCTTGAGATTTTTGTTTAATACAAAACTGAGCCGACGTTTCAAGCCCGATTTAAATTCTTCCTCAATGGGTCTTTGTCCGATGACGCATTAATGATTGTGTTTTGTGAGGAGGTCTTTTCAACTCCAGTGTTGTTCTGCCAGCGTCACTGTCATTGGGCGGACTTCTGATTTTCAAGCCCTCGTGCATGTACGCCTGGAAGCATTTTAGTTGATCCAACGATGCCTCCCGGCGTCCTTTTATGTGCCACGATTTCAAATACAGTATTTTAGGGGCGAAGCTCCTTAGGGCATAGGCTAGTCCGGCGTTGTCCTGCGTTCTCGTCGTCGTCGTAGCCTCCCCTGTGCAATGACGATGACGCTGCCATCACGGCACAGCACATGGAATGTACCCACTATGCGTCATAACGCTGACGCTGATGACGATGATGACGCTGATAACGATGACGATCGCGATGCCATACAACACATGGCATCGCGATATGGTCTCCCATGCATATCGTTTGACCACATGCAACCACCAACCATCCGACGAACCTGCAACGATCTCGTCTTTGCAAACTTTCCACTACGACCCATCCAGGAACCGCTCTCCCTCCATTTCACCGACCATAAAGCCGTTATAATGAAGGGGGGAACGGAAGCCACGGCTTATGTAAACGGTAACCACGACCAACGAAGAAACGAAAACAAAACGGAAAATCACGGCTCACGAATAAAATATAAATTTCTTGTATATATACACACAGTGTTTGTCACGTCTTTGATGATGTACTGGGCGAATTTCACGGAAGATTCACGGTTTACCGATGAACCTCCGGAGCTTCGCCCACTCATCATCATTCACTCCGTGGATATGTTGTGATTATTTTTGTGATCTTTTTTTAAATACTAAATTGAGTCTCAATGATTCGGGCGTTGTCGAATTTGATGCGATGGATCTCTTTGCCGCTTTGTCGTATTAGAACGTTTTGTTCTGCGATTAAAGAGCTTACGTCGCTTTTTGTTCTGGCGTATTCCTCTTGGGATGCGTTTCAACTCGCCGATATAAGCAGCGAGGCAGTCAGCGCAGCACACTTCGGGAACTAGCCCTGGGAATCTGTTATGACCCACACTAGTTAAGTGCCCACTGGCAAATCAAACACAATGAAGACAATAACAAAAGTGCGGAGGCACGGGCAGTCTATGTAATCTCGCCGAAGAAGATGACGGGCAACTGCCTTGCTTGTCACGATGAGTAGTAGTAGTGTTTATTAGGAAATGATGCTAGATTCTGCAGCCCAAAAGAGAGCACGGCGCAGCGTCAGGGGAAGGGAACTGGGAAATAAAGGTGAATAGAGGAAGAGAGAAAGAAAAATAAATAAATAAACAGCTGAGGTCTCATCCAATTATGGGGGAGGCCGATGGTGAAGAGAGGGCCCAGCAAGTTGCCGCGCTCAACGGTAGGTGGTGATTCCTGTCGCCTCCACAAACTCCAAGTGGCTGTGGAGAGCACGGAGTTTGGGAGACGAAGGGAACAGGAGGTCGCTGGTAGTCGTAGCAGGGAGGCCCTCTTGCCTTTAGGCAGAGGTGAGCCTGGAGCGTTCCTGCGCCAACGCTGGGCAAGCACAGAGAAGGTGCTCCAGGGTCTCAGGGTCACCGCAACGTGCGCAGGCCGGTGAGGGGGCAGCGTCCCTTGGCGTACAGGCGCGCCGCTGTCCAAATGCAGCCAGTGCGGAGGCGAAGAAGCATGGCGCGCTGCCGCTTGGTGAAGCCACTCTCTGGGAGAGGCTTGGGACCCTTTCAAGTGGCCACTCTGGCATCCGGGTGGAGTGCTGTGAGCAGCTGTCTCAAGCGTTGCCTCGAAAAATCAGAGGCAGCAATTGCTCGCGTAAGCGGCACACCAGGGTGATGTGCGGTTGTGGCAAGGGTGTCTGCTTGCTCGTTACCGGAGATTCCCACATGAGCCGGCAACAAATGCAACAAATGAAAGGACACGGAAACCCCCGCAGCAGCCAATGCGGAGAACTTGGAGCTCAGTAAGAACCCCGTAAGCCCTGATCGTTGGTGGTTCAGGAGGCTCTGCCGCACTGGTTTTGAGTCGCAGAGGACTGCCACTGGTTGTTGGAGAGGGTCCTCCGCCAGGACGTCAGCGGCAAGGTTGAGACCCGCTAGCTCTTCCGTAGTGGAGCTCGCCGCGAAGGGGAGCCGGCATTGCCGGTTCACCGCCCTAGCCGGAAAGGTGCAGGCCGCAGCGGCGGATCCCTCAACCCGGACTGAGCCATCTATGAACACCAGAAGCCTTCCTTCCAGCTGCTCGTGAAGCTTGCAGGCAGCGGCCTGTTGCAGTGCCACAGCTGGTGCCGCCGCTAGACGGTGGTGTGGTGGAGGCAGGGCGACTGCCACCGGCGGGTCCGTGATTATCTGCTCATATAGCAGGCAAAGACTTCCCATCCGTGAAGACGGCTGGCTACGGAGTCTGGCCAGCAGGGCTCAACCATCAGGAGCACGATGAAGACAGTCAATGCGCCCCAGGGCTCGTTCGAGCATCCTCAAAGAAAGCGTCAATTCTCCAGCTTCTGTCAGCGTTGCAGCGACTGGCGAGTGCCTTGGAAGTCCAAGGATACTTCTGAGAGCACCTTTGTGCAGTCCCTCGAGCTGCTCCCTCCTGGCCTGTGTGAGAGTGACCAATGGGAGAGCATACAGCAGCACGGACATTGCTGCGGTTCGGTTGAGTCGGAGCGCCCACTTAGTGGAGCAACCACGACCACGTTCCTGCAGCTTGCTGACAGCTCCCTGCACTCAGCGGACCTTTGAAGTGGCTACCTTAACTGCAGGAATCCACGTGAGCCGATGATCAATGGCGAGTCCTAGGTAACTGAGCACCTTCTGCCAAGGGAGCGCGTCACCGGCAAGCGTCAGTTGCTTGGTGTACCGCCGAGCGGAGGCAAGTGGATGAATCAGCATAGCCTCGGTCTTGGCCGCGGAGACGGTAAGACCAATGCTGCTAAGGAAAGCGGTCACTGTGTCTAGCGCCCGTTGCAGCGAGCGCCGAATGGGAGGCATGGACTTCCTCGGCCGCCGGGTCCATAGCGCCACGTCGTCGGCATAAACAGAACAGCGAACAGGGAACCGAGAGTCCACCGGGAGCGGTGTGGGAAGGCCCGCGAGAGCCACGTTAAAGAGGAATGGGCTTAGCACCGAGCCCTGTGGGACACCAATCGGGATGTCCCTAGGCTCGCTTAGCTCCTGTCCAACACGCACTCGGAAGGTTCGCCCGGCCAGGAAGGCGGAAATGAATCCCCTGAGACAGCCGTTCAGGTTGAGCCGATCCAGGCAGGCCTTGATGACCGCATGACAGTGGCGTAGCCAAGGGGGGGGTTGGGGGGGGGTTCAAACCCCCCCCTCCCCGAAATTTTTCAGTTTTGCTTGCGTATATGTGCACGCACACATACAAATGCACGCACGAACATACATAAAGTATAGGTTGAACCCCCCCCCCGAAAAAAAATTTCTGGCTACGCTACTGCCGCATGAGTAAGTCCGTCAAAAGCACTTCGACATCCAGGAGCACTAGCATTACCACATCTCCTGCGGCCTTCGCATCCTCAAGGGTAGCCGCTACGTCGGAGATGGAGTCAGCTGTGCAGCGTTGGCGCCTGAAACCAGTCTGCTGCTCCGGAAAGTACTGCAATTGGTCCGCTATCCATTCCAGCCTAGGTAGTGCTACCCACTCCATCGCCTTGCAGGCGGCAGAGGTGAGGGACACCGGCCTGTAGGAAGATATGGATATGGCAGGCTTCCGCGGTTTCAAGACTGGAGTCACCACTGCAACCAGCCAGCTCTCCGGGAGGACACCGGTGCTCACGACCAATGACCACTGTTCAAGTGGATTTAGAAGGCAGCGTGGAAGAAAGCATTGGATAGAGGAAACATGGCGCGAAGAGGCCGTCAAGGGCAAGGGAGTAACGGCCGGCCGCGCCGGTATCAAAATTTAAGGCAAAGATTTCTGGCACCACCTTTCCGAAACATGGGCTTGAGCTTTCTGGAACGGTGTTACTCTCCCTAGGGGCGTCGGCACTGGTTCATTGCAACAGGGACATATATGAGGCGCTATTTAATTATATAAAAGAATCAAAGCGAGTGCCATGCTAACATCACAAGTATATACTTATTACTTTAATTTCTTCAGTAATTTATATGGGGTATTTGTTCTCATATTTTTCCCCTTTTAATCTTTTTTTAGCTTTTATTTATATATATAATTTTTTTGTTCTTTACCAATCCATAAAATACCGTGAACAAAACTAATCTTTTCACTTATCTAAAACCACTGTCTCTTCAGGGTTTCTTTTTTTCTCTCTCTCTCTTTCCAAAACCCCACTGCCGCACGATTCATGGCCAATCCCCCGTGGTGGGTTGAGCCATTCCTCTGGGATCCAACCAACCAACCAGCTCCCCGGTAAAGGTAGCTGCAATGTCTCATCGCTTGCATAATGACGGTTCTTGTTGCTTGGCGTTCGCGGAATGCCGTAAGGATACAACACGGGAAAAGTTGGCTGGGGAACGCCGAAAGGGCTTCCGGCCGTCGCCCTCTACTGTGCGCGGCGCTCCCCCTCTGCGTCTATCGTCACCATGTCAGCAATTCTACATTATTAAGGCCTTCACCGTCTGCACTTATACATGTACCGCGTGGTGTGCAGGCCCATTTGGTCACGAATGGTGAAATTATTCGTGACTAAAGTACGCAAATAATTTCCTCTAACTTAGCTGTTTGCGTACTGTAGTATTGTCCTATGCTTGTTCTGTCTGATTGGTTTTTATGATCTGTATTTTCTTCTCGCGTGCAATGTTTTTTTGCGCTCTATAAATATAAGCGGCGTTTACTGTTCGGGCACAAACGGTTTGGTTGCTCACGGCAAGTTCGTCATCGCTTTCATCAGCGACAGCATCTTCACCTCGTGGCAACTGCCCGCATGCAGCTCTCAAGTACCGGTAGAAGTACAAATCGAGATATGACAGGCTTCGTGTACTGTGCTTCATTGCATAGCCCGAGCATCAAGTGACCGGAAGCAAAATCTGTGCCCTAGAGCCACGTGTCGCGCACACTTCAGCAGATGGCCACAACGTGTGCGCCATATGTGTTCACGTCAGGAGTGCATCATTGCTAAAGAAATATATCTGTGAAAGACTTGATTTCCCGCATGCGGTTATCCCTCGCCTCCCACAAAAGAAGAAACCTTGGGATTGATAGAGAAAGAGAGATTTTACAGGGAGACACCGGGAAAACTAACCAGCATATATTTCCCGGGCAGTTCAACTTTGGAACGCCGTGCGGGCGAAGGACAGGCAAAAAAGAAATTGTGCTGTGCTGCCATCAGGTCGTAAAACTCAATCACTCGCAGTGAATCAATCGCCAGGATACCGTTGTCTCAAATATGCATCGATATGCACACCACTTGCACCCGAACGATATAAAACACAGATGTGTTCGTTTTTCAGATCCATGGGAGGAGGGAATGGCGATGAAGCTAGCCACAACTCTTATCTTTGAGTGCAAAGATGCCTTTCTTTCGATGAACGTACCAGTACGGACGATTTTGGAGGTAGGTATGTATGGATGCATATTTGGTACCCAATCAAATAATTGCGAGAAGGTTTTGCCTAGATCAAATCATTAGAATATCTGTGGAGCACAGCGACAAACTCTAGCTTCAGCAAAGGAATGCCTACTTACAGTTAAAGCAACTCATACTGAATAGCACCTTCTTTCGTTTCCGTCCTTAATGAAGTGCACAGTTACTAGTCACTAGTAAGCTCCTCAACAGTCTGCCGATATGCTGTATATCGCCGGCCACTATGTCCGATCATAGATAGGACATAGTGGCCGGCGCTAAAAAACTTTAAATATACATAGGAATTTTTGAAATTAACCCTTTGTCGGTCGTCCTATATTTTTGACATGGTAATATAAAAACCGGCCGTGCTTTAGTGATATAAACTAGAAAGAAATAGTATGAAACAAATTTCATCAAAATCAAGCCCGTAGTTTACAGAAAAAAAGTGGGACATATATGTCCCACTGACTCATGAGAGTGTTTTCAAAAAGTGGGAAAACACTGTCCCACTGCCTCATGAAGGCACCATCTCGCGATTGCATCAACGTGAATTTTGGGATGAAACGGCCGAAGCAAGTGGCACAGAGTATCACTTCTAAAGTTGTGAAGAGAAAAGTTCTGCGGACCTCATTTGAGCAGGAGAACGCCGCCTGCAGTTGCGTCTCTTGAGCCTTCAAAGCGCTGTGGTATGTCCCTGTAAAGCTTGCTTCGCCGCATGCATCGACCATTTTATTTGGCCATTTGGCTGTCCTAGCTTTTGCTGTTGAAATTTTCGAGTACAGATGTTATCCCTGAACATGTGGCTACATTTCAAGAGGTAAATAATATCGAGAAAAATATTTCCACGCATTAATATCCGCAATTGCGCTGCGCGATTAGCGGGATAATTTTGAAGGGGATTGTTCCGATGCATTTATTGGTCAAGTTATTTCGCAAATTTACAAAAACACGTGATGAGTGGAAGCTAAGATCATCTCTCTCAAAAACCAGAAAAGGAGGATATTATCCGGCATTTTGATTGGTAGGTTCTATGTATCTCAAAAATAGGAAAATTCAGAAGCGATCATAAAAAAATTGACCGAAATTCAACGCTATTGTAACACTACATCCGCCCTTCGAAAGCGTGGTAAAAGAATTTTTTTCGAGAATACGATGCCTTAGGTAAGATATGAGTGACTTAATGTTGCGCTAATTGCAACGGGTGATGTGGGAGAAATTTTTTTCTGTAGACGGAAAAGTGGGACGTATGTGTCCCACTGCCGCACAAAGGGTAATTAAGTCACTAAGCACAAAACTTCCCGTAGTCATCTCCATTTAAACGGGTCAGTCGTTCGACGGATGGCAGAGTTAAGTTTTAGAAGCGCAACAAAGATGCTGCCAGTGTGGGTTGCCCGATTTTTTCCCTAGCACATTGCACAAGTGAACCACATCCAAATGTTAACCACACCACGAGATCCTCGATCCATCACCATCGGGACACACTGATTTATCGTGCAGCGGGCGGCGTCACTACATGATAGCCATAATGGTTGCGCTTGCAAAGGAAGGGGTGTTTTTAAAGGTACCGCTCGCAAATATGTCATATTGTTCTTAGCTATCCCACACTTCCCGTGTTGAGCTGTCATTTCAATATGTCTTTCAAGCGGATACACAAGCCAGACTACTGAAAGAAGCCAAGCGTATCAATAGAGCAACAAATAAATAAACACAAAAATAACGCCTGCTAGCCCAGGGATTCTAGTAACTTCGTTATGATCACTCTTCAGACCTGACCATTCCACAAGCTCAATACAATCGAGGTAGTAAGGGAACCCAGCGACCTCGCTAAGGAATTCCGTGCTTTCTAATCTCTTATGAAAGGTTATAATGATTTCTGATAGTTTCGCACCGAACCCATGATATGATTCTGAGTAACGTTGTAGGTAGGGGGAGGGGAGTGAGGGTCAATTATTTTCACCAGCTGGGGTTCTTTAACGTGACCTAAAAGTACACAGATGTGCTTTCGTTTCTCTATCGTTGATATGGGGCTGCCGAGACCGCCAATCCGCCTTTGTTCACAATGCCAAAGCACATGCACAGTTTCCCTAGCATAAAGATCGCGAAACACCTCTTTAATTCGGAGGCTTTTGTTCTGCCGATATCTCTTGTCCTGGCCCCTATCGTAACCCTACCAAAACGGCAGGGCAGCACAGGAAAATGAAAAAGGCGGATTATACAATCGTCTAAGTAGTGCGACATCTTACCTGCTAAGCGGCCATGGCGGGTCTCCAATGGCCGCTGATTGAGCAGTACAGATACCGCACCCATGCTCAGCCAAACAGCTTATTCGCTTGTCTTGCCCCCTACGCCAACCAGTTAACACCTGATCGAATCAATAGTTTACGAACTACGGGTCCTTCTTCAAGATTTGGAACCTTCAAAAATGAAATTATCATCATGCCACTTCGCCGCCGTATTATTAATCTCCATGTTCAAATTTTGGTGTTTATTGATGGATCAAAATGTGACAACATAACTCTTACACTACAAACAGATATCAAATAATTAATTTCGAGCTCGAACTCAACGATCGTGCTAATTTTAGTAGGTTATAAGATGGTTATCAAAAGTTTATTGAAAAGTGAGGTAATTAAAATATTATTCGCAGTTTCTCACTATTGGTGTCAAGCCTGAGGGAAAAGATGCGCTTGGTGGCCCTCCTTGTTTCTGTTTATCTTTACCTTTTTTTGCTTATCTTTCTTACTCTTTATCTGTGTTCTTTTTACCGGCGTTTTGGAAATCTTGATTTCTGCTTCTTTCGTTCTGTTTTTTTTACCTCCCTATCTGTTTCCACTTCCTTCATGGTCTTTCTATCTTTATTTCTTTTTCTTTTCTTTCTTTCTGTCTCTCTGCTTCTTTCTCTTGCTTTGATTTTCTTTGTTCATTTTTCTATTCCACTCTCTGTTTATCTCTTTTTTTGTGCCTCCTTCCTATCTCTTTCTCTCATAATATATTTTTTATCTTCCTTTTTAGCTCTTTCCCTCTCTCCGTTTCATTCTCGCTTTTTCCTTGTTTCTTTTTATTTCGGTCTTTCTCTTTCGGACCTTTCGGCATTACGTACTGCAGGCACTTTAAGCATGTCTATCTATCTATCTATCTATCTATCTATCTATCTATCTATCTATCTATCTATCTATCTAGGCGCCTACGCCTGTGTGCTCTCGTGATCGCCCCAGTAACTTGGGGTAAAGCAAAATTAGTATGGAGGGTAAGATGGTTTGACAAATATGACTAGCTGGTCGTGACGTGAATAATCTGACAATCCCACCGCGTACGTCGCCGAACCCTTTCCGCCAGCACGTGTGGCACATACCCGTACACCACGGGTGGGCATTAGCCGCAGGTATGCGGGTATGTGCCACAGGTAATTGACAGTTCATATCTGCGCAGGAACGGCGAGAACAGATTTTGGTAATTTTAACGTGAGAGCGTTCAGAAATAGCTGACATCGGCACCGCTGACTCGACGAATGCAAAGAATAAACGTCAGGGTCCCAGCAGGAATCGAACCCCAGCATTCTGCGTGGCAGTCAAGCATTCTAGCACCGAGCCACGCCAGGTTTCGGAATTGCTTTTCAAATAGACCCTGGTGTTCGTGAAACTTCAAATGTGGTTGCAGTGCTGGTTATCCAAATTTATAAATATTACATATGTACTCCTATGGTACAGCCGTCACGTCGGGTAACGTCAATTGTAGTTAAGCGTCATCCTCTGAAGTTCATTTATGTAGCAGTGTCCAGGGTTACCGTCCTCGCGTGCAGAATCGCTACATATCAGATTACCGCTTCTGGTGTTGGTAATACTGATGTTGCTGTTGGCATCGGTACGCAATTGTAAACAACTGGTTATATAAAACATATGCGATTGTTCAACATATGTATATGCGTACAACATTTGTACATATCTCTGGCGTCATTTCGTAACGTTTCGCTCAATAAAAAATTACAACACAGTCACCTTCTCTCCGCTTACTTCGCGTAACATCGATTCTTAAGGTACGTGGGATATGGCAAATTTTTTCTGTCTTAGTTGTGTCTGTTCTTTATTTTTTCTCTTTCACGTGTTTCAAGCGCTTCGTCTCGCCGAGCAAAGTTTCTGTTGAACGCTCGCACCTGCTGTACTCGGTAGTGAAGATTGTCGAATTTCTGTGGCACATACCCACCCGCCTGCAGGGCTGGGCAGTGTAGAAGATACATGTATTTTAGATACTTATTTGAATACTCTTTGGGTACCTTTGCAAGACGAGTATCCGTATCTGTATTTCCGATACCTTCAATAATGTATCGCGTATCTTAAGATACAAGATACTGCCTATCGCAACACTACCGCGCGAAGCAATAATATCTGACTGAAGTCCGCTTGTCAAGCTGGTACTGGTGCCACTAAGCCACCTGAATAAAACTAAGGGCGGTGACTCAATTTTATCATTCTGCCAGAGTCCACCAGTGAGTACAGGCAATGAGGTGTGCGTGTCCATTTCGGTGAGGCAGAGCAACGTGACAGCGCTCTCGTAGTCTTCACAAAAAACTAGCAGTTGTTCCGTGTACGAATACAACCGATGAGCGAAGCTCCATAGAAGTAGGACGCACGCGGCTTTGTGCGCGCGGCGTTGCATTGTCGGCAAAGGACCAACCACTGGACGGACTACAGGCTGACGCGATGGTTGCGCGTGTTCGCCTGTTTGAGGGAAGAGGGCAGAGTCGAAGAAAGAGGCATAGGGAGACTAATCTGCCTCAGTTTCGCATCCGTTCGTATTCTCGCGCTTTGCGCATCGTGCAGACGCCGTCCGCGTTCCAGCGCTCACAAAGCTCATTTATCCTCCCGCCTGAGGGTGAGACGCCACAGCTGGCACCGTGCCAGGGAGCTTCAACGGCGACGGCGGGATGCCGGCCTAAGCAGCTTTGCTCCTAAAAAGCGCGCGAACGAAGACGTCCATGCGCTTGCCCACGTTGACACAGGACATACGCACCCAATACAAACGCGGTCGTGGGAGGCGCGACTCGCTGAACGGACCCTGGGAAGCCAACTGGCGACCCTAGGTCAGGCCCGCCGAGCCGCTATAGCCAGTGGAGCCTTGGAAGAAGGGCCCCACTCGCGATGAACCACTTTTCTTAGGGGCGAAGCTCCTTATGCCGTGGGTCGTGCGTCCCTTGTTTGTAGTACGTAGTAGCCACCTGCGTGATGACGATGACGATCGCGATGCCATACAACACATGGCATCGCGATATGGTCTCACATGCACATCGTTTGACCGCATGCAGCCAACCACCATCACGTCTTTGCCGTGGGTCGTGCGTCCCTTGTAGTTTGTAGTACGTAGTAGCCACCTGCGTAACCAGCAGTATCTCCCTGTGTGATGACGATGACGCTGCCATCACGGCACACCACATGGAATGTAGCCACTATGCGTCAAAACGATGACGCTGATGACGATGACGATCGCGATGCCATACAACACATGGCATCACGATATGGTCTCACATGCATATCGTTTGACCACATGCAACCAACCACCATCACGTCTTTGATGATGTACCTCCGGAGCTTCGCCCACTCATCATCGTCTTTCCATAGCCAGCTTCAGGCTCTGAAATAAGCATATAGTCCAAAAATACCTGAGTGTCTGGGATGCCTTGAAGAAGAGCGTTCCATCTTTCGTTGAAAGATTGCAGGAGCTGAGGCGATGCCTTATGGAAGCCTGTTGTATGCAAATAGACCTCTGTGGCTATTGAACACTGCAACTTCGTTCGCCTCCTCACTCAACGGTATGTGACAGTGTGCTTCACGAAGATCCAATTTGGAGAACCAGTAGCCTGCTTTCAGTGATGCAAAGTTGTGTTCAACCTTGGGAAGAGGATATTGGTCAATGTCACAGGCAGTGTTGACTGAGACCTTGAAGTCTCCACAGATTCTCAGAGTTCCGTCTGGCTTCACAACTGGCACAATAGGTGTTGCCCACTTGCTGTGGCTGATGGGGGGTCAAACTCCCTTGTTGCACATGCGTTCCAGTTGTGCCGCAACCTTATTGCGGAGTGCATATGGGAGTGAGCGAGCTTTCAGGAATCTGGGGTTAGCAGCCATCTTTCGGGCAGTGTTGACAGGTGGCCCTCTCATCAGACCTGTACCTGGCTGGAACAAATCTTCGAAGTCTGCCTTGAGCTTCGTTGTAATTGCAGCGGTATCTTCGGTCTAACCTAGGACTGTTCCCACCTGTATGTCTTGCATGAGACCCAGTCCCAGAGTCACATCACGGCCACAAAGTGCTGGTCCCGAGCATTTCACAATGAACAGTTCAGCTGCCGTTTGTCGACCATGGTGCTCAACTGTCATGTTCAGTATTCCACAGGCAGGCAACTGTCCCTGGTAGCAGCGAACTTCTCTTCCAGCTTTTTCCAACTTGGGCCAACATTTCGCATGAGTGCGGTATGTGTCCTCCGAAATTATGCAAACAGGAGACCCTGTGTTCAATTTGCATACGGAGGAGTTCAACGCCCCAGCTGATTGATCTGTAAACCGGCTTCACGACACTGGTTGTCGCTGTGCTACTGACTGTGAATATGTCGATGACTTGTCCAGCCACTTCCACTTCGTCGGGTACAGTCACCGCGGTCGCCTGAAAGTTAGGTTTTCCCTGTTTCTTGCCTCCGAAGCAGCTCGCTGCCAAGTGTCCTCGTTTTTGGCACTTGAAACATGTCGAGTTTTTGTGCGGACAGTTTGGAGGTTCGTGTGAGCAGGCACCGCCGCGAATACATGGTCGTGGTTTTCGGGCTTCCGAGGTTTGACCTGAGCGACCCTTCTTCACGTGCATGGCGTTGACTTCTGCTGGGCCAGGTACCGACGCGTTTGCGCTAGGCAGTCGGTCCGCATTCAGGATTGCGAGTTCCGCTCATGTAGCCACATCCAGGGCCTCTTGAAATGTCAGCGACTTGGGATTCGCAAAAAGTACACGTTGCACCATCGCTTCGCGCCGGGCCGATCAAAAATCTGTTCCCTGAAGTTGCGCTCTAGTGCAGAACCGAATCCACAGTTGTCCGCGATCTGCCGCAACTCCGCTAAGTACTCCGACACTTTTTCGCCTGCATTTTGCACCCTAGTTTGAAATCGAAACGTTTCATAGGTTTCTGAAGGCGCCGGGCTCAAGTGCTGGGTGAGCAAGGTGATAATGGCGTCGTACGGCTCGTCGCACGGTTTCTTCGGCGCCAGCAGGCTCCTCGAGCGACCGTACAACTCGGGAGTCAGGCATGTGATGAGAATGGAGCGTTCCCGAGACTCATCTGATATGCCGCTGTCGTCGAAGTACGCTTCCAGCCTCTCCGTGTAGTTTGTCCTAGTTTCCGCAGCAGCGTCGAACTGCGGTGGAGGCGAGGTGAATGCGGGTGCCGCCATTTTTGACAACGGGTGATACGTGCCGCTGGTCGCTGTTACCATCCTCGTAGGTTCGTTGGCGTACCTTACAGTTCAGCGGCGATCCCCGTGATCCCATCCTCGTCGCCACTGTTGTTGACGGCTTATTATTCATCAGGAATGCGGCTTATTATTGCATCAGGAATGCGGTAATTAGTCCCGGACGGGCGGACGGGAACGAAGCCAACAACGTTTTATTCACGGGTTCGTTACACGCAGTTGCCAGACCACAAACATAGTTCTGCCAACACTGTCTATGCGTTATTACCTCTGTTTTGACGTCGTGACGCTGTGGAGGATCTGGAACCTGCACCTCCACACCTGATGGAATAAGCCTGTCCTCCAACTGATGTAGGACAGCCTTATTCAGACCCGTAAATTCAGTCCGCAGACTCAATATCTCATCACGACTCGAGTACACCAATTCAACAGGCGCCTACTAGGCCTTAGTCTACTGTTCTCGACTGTTCCTCCTCCTATCGGCATGGCTGCTCCTACAGCACCGGCTGTCCCATCCCAGGTGACTCCTGAACAACCTCGCGTTCCCGAAATCTTGCGTGGTAAAGCGTGTGAGGATGCCGAGGACTGGCTCGAACAGTTCGAACGGGTCTCTGTAGTCAATCACTAGAGCGAACAAAAACTTGGCCGTGCCTAGTTCGCACTGTAAAATTGCACTTGGCTGTGGTACGGGAACCAGGGGGCTAAATTTTCAAACTTGGTATCACTTCTGCCACCAGCTTCTCGAAATAGTCCTGAACTCGGACTGGCGGGATCGCGCACAGCAACTGATTGAAGCCCACGTGCAAAAGCCCAAAGAAACCGTCGCCTTGTTCGCAGAGGGTATGATCCGCCCTTTTCTGCCGAGCTGACCCTGACATGTCCCAGGTGAAGAAGATGCGTCAACTAATTTGGGGAGTTAAGAAACCGCTCTTCGCGGGCCACGTACGAACACCGCCCACGACCGTAGATGACTTTATTGGAGAGGCGAGTGCCATCGAGCGGGCACTGATACAACAATGCCGCCACTTTGACCGCCTGCCCAGCCACGGTTTTTCAACAGTGAACCTGCCATGATAGACGTCGACGAGAGGGGTCATGAGAAAACTACCTTTTTTACACCTGACGGCTTTTACGAGAAAAAAAATTCAATCATTTCTGTTATTCCCAGCGCCAGCCACCTTTTCAGCGTCCGATGGACACCGTGCTATCACGCCTGAAGTGGCAAACATGCTTGGTCTATCTAGACAACATTATTGCTTCCTCAGCAATATTCGAGCTAGTTGTTCACAGTTCCCCAAGCTATACGCTCGGCTGGCCTGACGTTAATGCCGCAAAAATGTCATGTCGGTTTTAATGAACTCTGCTTCCTAGGCTAAGTCGTCAGTCACGAGGGTGTTCGACCTGACCAGGGCAAAATAGAAGCAGAGGCGAAATTTCGTGCACCACATGAGAAAAAAATGCCCCCCACTCCTCCCCGAAGGGAATCGTGAGGAAATGCGAATGCATTTCGCGCGCGCTTCACTCCATTTATATATGGTGGTTGTGGTTCGAAGAAGGAAAAGGCGCCTAATTTCTTCAGCCCGGTCGGGAGCACGGCGCAGCGCCGGGTTTTTTTTTCTTTTTTTATCGCGGGAGCTCTGCCGACCTCCCGCGATGCGAGCGCCCTCACGCACCAGAGCGCGCTCCTCCTCTCCACTTCTGCCATCGCCTTGAGATGCGCCCAGCCAGCGAACGGTCGAGAGTGAGGCGCGAGCGGACGGGAGAGTGGGGCGCAGGGAGGAGAGAGAGCGAACGGCGAGAGCTGAAGCGGCGAAGCACTGCACCTACCCTCTCCTACACTCTCTCCTACACTCTATGGGAGGGGGAGTGAGAGCGGAGAGATAACACCTGCCGGCGCGCGGACACCTCCTCAACCTATCCTCCTCCTCCGCGGATACGCCGGACAACGCCGGACAACGCCGCCTGACATAGCCCGGCTAAGAAATGCATTCGCATTTAAAATGGCGAAGCTCTTGCACTAAGCAGCGCAAGCCTTGAAACAGCTAACCTGGACGATTATGAAGAATAATTGTGCTGCTTCTAGGTTGTTTAAAGGCCTTATCTAAGTGAAGAGAGTTGTTTCTACGTTGCTTCTAGACCTTTGCTAGGCTTTAGTTAGGCGATGCTAGGCTGCGTTGATTCTCAGCGCAGAGAGGTTCGAGTTAAACCACAGACAGTCACAGATACGATACGGATGTTCAAACTCCAGAGACCGAAACTCGCGCTGAAACGAAGCGTTCACACCTCTCATACAGTCACAGACACGACCCAGATGTGCAAACTACAGAGGCCGAAACTCGCTGAAACCAAGCGTTCACACCTCTCATACAGTCACAGACACGAGACGGATGTCCGAACTCCAGAGACAGAAACTCGGGCTGAAACCAACCGCTCGCACTTCATAGATCTATGGGCAGGTCGTCGTTGGCGTAGGCCTTCCATTGCTTCGGGGTTTTCTCGCAGCCGCAGCCGCCGTCGCCTTTCCCGTTCCCTAGCGTTGGACTAACTGTTGCCGTATTCCTTTATAGTACACTACCAGTGCTGGCTGTCCTCAGTTCAGGACGCCAGAAGCAGTTACCGCCCTGCATGACCTGTCTATCAAACTGATCTGATCGTCAAGTCTATCGCGGACTTTCCATGTATTGCGGCGCCCTTGACATGATTCACACGAGAGGCCGTTCCCTTCCTTTGAGGCAAAAATGAGAAAATGGCAATTAAACACCTGCAAACAAGCCCAGTGCTTGCGCACTTCGACCAGGAAGCCCCAACAGCACTTCACACCGACGCCAGCACTGTAGGTCTGGGTGCCGTTGTGGTGCAGTGGCGATAACTCTCTCGTATGGAGAACTACTCGCCTAACGCAAAGGAGTGCATCCCAGTGGTTTGGACGGTTATCAGATTTCGTCCATATTAGTACGGCGGCTCATTAAAGGTTGTCAGCAATTATCATTCTCTCTGCTGCTTACAACCTGAAAGACCCATCTGGCCGTTTTGCGCACTGGATTCCAAGACTTCAAGTACGCCTCTTCCCGGCATTCATAAATCCGGGAAGAGATATACTTTCGCCGGCTGTCTGTCCCGGTGGCCAGCCGAGCCTGCCACTGTTGATGACGAGAACATGGACGCTGCATTCTTAGGTGTCGTGAACGCGGCCACTATTGCACCAGATCAACGCGGCGAACCACAGCTGTTACCGCTCATTGGTTTCTTAGAAGGACAACTAAGGACCTGCCGCGAGTATTTGCCAGAGGACTGCCGTCTTTTCGCCTGAGTGATTTCTGGTCGTCTAGGCTACACCTGGACATTGTGCGTACTGCGACGCAGGTACTATTGGCGAAAGCCACCTGCAGCTGTTAAACATCACGTGCAGACTTGTACCGACTCCCAAAAAAGCAAAGCGCCTTCGCAAAGGCAGCTGCTCTGTTAAATCCAGTCGAAGCACCAGAAAAGCTGTTAGCGTAATTAGACTAACTGCAGCTGTTAGACTAACGGCACGGCCTAAAAAGACCGTCACAGACATGCTCTGAATGTACGTCGACACGGAAGATAAAAATCTACGCATCTCCACGAAGTGAATCATGACGAGTGGGAGAAGCACTGGTGATCGCTCTCACTGTAAATCACCCGTGACATTGCCCCCCTCGCCATGTAAAGGAGTGACAACGCGTATGCACAGTATATACGATGTATCCTTGCCGTTGAGCCGCCGCTTCCCGCGTCCTCAACCCCGGAGTAGCCACTTGTCGGCGTTGCCGTTGTGCCGCTGCTTCTCGAGCTCTCGCCTTCGCAGTAGCTTGCTGTCTGGTTAGACGTTGAGCCGCTGCATGCCACGTTCTCGAATCCAGAGTAGTAGCTTGTCGTCGTTGCCGATTCGTCTATCGCGGGCGAGAGCGCTTCGACGATCGTCTTCATCCATGACAGAAAGAGAATGTGTGGTCTGGAACGCGCTTATCCTTCATCGTCATCGTCATGAGCGTCATCGTCATGACGTATAGTGGGTACCTTGCATGTGCTGTGCGGTGATGGCAGAAAGAGAATGTGTGGTCTAAAACACGGTTATTGTTCATCGTAGTCAGCCTCATCGTCATCGCCGGAAAACGCACAACGGACAAGCCTAGACGCTAAGGTGCCTAGACACACCAGGCGACATGGTATGGGTCTAAATTCCAGTGCGTAGACGCGGATTTTCTGAAAAACTGCTGAGACGATGCTTTGGGCCATATAGAGTCACAGGACGCCTGAACGACGTGAACTACGAGGTCGTTCCCGACATTTATTGTAGTTCCAGTCGCCGGAAGTCTTCGCCGAAGTGGTGCAAGTCGTGTTGATGAATCCGTACCACTCCAGCTAACACACGTTTCTTATGTGATTGTCAGTGGATCTGTGTGAAGGAAAGATGCTTAAATTTAAGGGCTCGTTTTCTTTGTTCGACACAATAATAATTATAACTAACAGACAATGATGCCAAGGAAAGTATAGGGGATGTTATTAGAAGTAATTGTATTGTAAATGTGAAGAAAGAAAAGTGGACGAAAAAATAACTTGCCGCCGATAGGGACGAAACCTGCGACCTTCGAATAACGCGTCCGATGCTGTACCACTGAGCTACGGCAGCGGTCATCCCTCCGTCCACTTTATAGGATATATATGTGGACGGTCGCTGCGGCGGCAAGTTATCTTTCCGTCCACTTTTCTTTCTTTATATTTACATTATAATTACTTCTAATACCATCCCTTATACTTTCCATGGCATCATTGCCTGTTCTTGGTGCATGCCTCAACCGTGTCGTAGGGAAACGAATGAATGTGCACGTCACATTGGCTGGCTCAAACTATATCCTAGAATGCCTATTGAAAGTACAGTTGTTTAAAGGAACACTAAAGAGAAAAACGATTTTTCTGGTGATAGGAAAATAATTTTTCATGATACCAAATATAAGGTGTGTAGGGGCTTCGGGTAGCCCGAAAGCCCGAGCCCGGCCCGGCCCGGCCCGCGGGCCGGGCTCGGGCAGCCCGACGTCTTTTCACCTCGGGCCCGGGCCGGGCTCGGGTTTCCTTGTTTATTTATCGGGCCGGGCTCGGGCCTCGTGAAAAGCCCGAATCAAGCGAAAAATACAGATGATGTGCCGGAATTGTCCTTGTTCATTTGTGTGCTTTCATTTGAGGTTAGAAGTACACTTTTAGTGAAAAAAAAATATTTGTTTTGTCATTTTTTTCGGAGTTTCGGCATATATGGGAAAATTAGCTGAAATTCACGGCTTTTAACACTAAGGGCTGAGGGAACAGCACAGATATGTACTAGAAGTCAGAGAACTGGAAAACGTTTCGTAAATATTTTGTTTTTCAGCGTAAACATATTGAAAATAAAAGAAAAAATGGGGTGGAGGAGGGCACTTATCTTGAGTCATGTTCAATGTATTAATTATTTTTGGGGTGTCACGTACCGTGACCACGATATGAACATGAGGCATGATATGAACATGAGGCAAAAGAAAAATGGGGGGGTGGAGGGCACTTATCTCGAGTCATGCACAATGTATTAATAATTTTTGGGGTGTTACGTACCGTGACCTACGATATGAACATGAGGCACGTGCCTCATGTTCATATCGTGGTTCATGTATCGTGCCTGTATCGTGCGCGTATCATGTATCGTGCCTGTATCGTGTATCGTGCCTGCATCGTGCCTGTATCATGTATCGTGCATCATGTTCCCGATATGAACATGAGGCACGTGCCTCATGTTCATATCGTGAAGCGGCATTGTATTGTACAGATATCGAGTGTGTCTAATTGTGTTTGTGTGTCAGGTCGATAAATGTTTCTTGTCCTTGTCTTGGCTGTCTGTGTCTGAGGGCCCACGAACCCACCACAGGCACGTACTTTATTAATTTTGTTTGTTCACTCATGTTCTGCGTAGCTGCCTGCAAAAAACGTAACTTGATAGTTCTGTTTAAACTTTAAGATAACACAGCTGCCAGTAAATTCGTTTCACGCCTAGAATATGCTTAAAGACGCTTGAAAAAGTAATTTAGCTACTTTTTTAGCTCCTTGCTGGATTTTTAAAGCTATTTTTAGCTACTTTTACACGGCCACTTAGCTGTTTTTGCTCTCATACATTTGGCAACACTGGTGAGCGACGAAGAAGTGATTCTTATTAAATCGAACCTGAGCTCAGCATCATCTTCAACTACTTGTACCTTGCGTGTACGGTGTCTACAATGGCGACGGGCAGCGCTGAAGACTTGAGAGCCGCAGTGGAAGAGGGTCGCTGTAAGCTGGTGTGAAAGCCCGACGCCAAAAGTGCCGTATGGGACAAGTTCCAGCTCGTGGTGGACAGCGCAACACTCGCACCTGTTGTATACATGCGATGCATGGCTTTCAAGACCTTCCTAGTCTACGCTTCATCAAAAGTGGCACTTGACATCTGCAGAGGCACCCATGTAGAGCAGTGGATATGGAAAAGGCAAGTACAACGAAGTTTTTAAAACGCACAAGCATGCTTGTTCCAGCAAATGTAAAAGAAAGTTTGTCACACTGCATAGCACGGTTTTGCGCTCAGCATTTACCACCTTACGACATCTTCAGTGGCAACGGTTTTGCTAAGCTGGCCGAAGAACTGATGAGCATTGGTGCGCATCATGCACCTTTAGACGCAGGAAACATCCTCCCTCATCGTACGACAGTTGCGAAAAAGGTTGAACTTGCCGGCCTGAAATTCTGTCAGCCATAAACGAGAGCCGATGCGCTATCACGACAGACATGTGGACTGATGATTATAGAAAAATTTCTTACACGACCGCTACCGCACATTACATCGACGACAAATAAAAGCTGCACGTGCTCTTCACTTGCGACTTCCCAAACGAGAAGAAAAGCGGTGAGAACGTCCGGAAAACGTCGGTTTGCCACACTTGGCGTATGTCTTTGGCCAAGGCTATATTTGTTGCAGACCAGGGCACGAACATTATTTGTGCTTTGCAGCCCTATGACAGATTGAACTGTTGCGCCCATTTGCTGAACACGGTTCTCCGCAACACTTTTGCCAAGGAATTCATTGCAGAAGAGGCCACTTCGATCCATGTGAACTTGCAGGACGTCAAATGTCTCGTGAAATTCCTCAAAGTGGATTCGCCAGTCAGCTCAGCAGCGGAGTAATACAGGAGGTTCCAACACGATGGAACTCGAAACTTGGGAGGCTCGGATCTGTGTTCCGCCAGTTTAGAAATAGAGAAGCTCTGCTTGAAACAAGTAATCCTGCCGCCATAGAGGCCATTAACAAGAATACGATAAGGGATTTGATCACTTTCCTGGAGCCATTTGAAGAAGCTACACAAGCACTTGAAGCCGACAGGTGTCCAACGTTGCAGCTTGCCGTCCTGCACGTAGCAAAAATTGCAAGAAGCCTTGATAGGCCACATAAACCTTCAGCAAGAACAACGGAAATGTCAAAGATTCAATTACGCGCGCGGAATTTTTTGTGCACCAAAGTAAAATTGGCCATGTATCATAAAGTCGCCACATTTCTCTGGCCGCAGTTCAGGCACCTGCGCACGCTTTCTCCAGAAGAGCGTGAGGAGGTGCACACACACGCAAAGCACTTGATGGAAGCATTTCAATTTCCAACACCATGCAGCGGGTCTACAGAGCGTCCTGCAAAAATTCTGCGCATGGAACCATTCAGCGAGTGGTGCGACATTGATGACGGCGCGCATAACCGGGATGAGGTTAGCGAGTACGTGCGTACTGAATCACTAAGCGCGTGCTCCGAATCAGAAGTTCTTGAGTTTTGGAAAGGGAAAGAAAGCAACTACTTGCCAAACTTGCAAGAAAGATCTTGCTGATTCCAGCTACAAGCGCCAGCAGCGAGCGCAACTTCAGGAACGACGCACTCGATTGAAGCCCGAATCCACGGACAACCTTTTGTTTCTGCACAATAATTTGTGAATGGTTTTGCACTCAGGCGGTCTCGACTTTTATGAACAGTTAAAAAAAAGAAACTACAGGGAAGGACGGCACGCTTTCTTCTTAATAAATACATTTTCATTTTTCTGTTGCCATGTGCTTGATTGCGTCGTTGATCGAGTCGGGCCGGCCCGGTCCGGGCCTTGGGTGTGACACGCCGGGCCGGGCCTGGGCGGCCCGTCCTCTATACATCATAGGCCCGGGCTGGCCCGCCTCCGGCAAGCATCGGGCCCGGGCCGGGCCGCGAAATTGCGGCCCGTGCACATTGCTAATACCAAATCTTCCATGTTGGCGCAAGAAGACGCTTGGTAAGCGAGAAAACGCGCAGAAAGAAAATACCTGTGGCGACGCCACCTTAAAGTTCCCGCACCAGTTGCCGTGACGTCATAGATATCGATGGCCTTTACTAGGGTCTACGTAGTCCCCAATCGTTAAATATGAAGTCGATTGGCCAGATATTTAGCATACCAAGTCTCAGAAATTTTCGTTGAGCCAGTGGGCCGAAATACGAATAAAATATTTTGAAATCCGTGACGTCACGCGCGGAGAACTCGGCGCGAAATTTAAAAATTAAACTTTGTCCTTGATTTTCTGTCCTAATCACGATCCTACGATGGTGAAATTAAAGACAATGGAGTTTATCGAGTGTAGTTTCTCAGTCTAACTGATTCATTGTTTCACTATAGTGTCCCAGTCAAGAGGGCTTCAAGAGGGATACAGTAACACTTTGAGAAGCTCCGGCGCGCCCAAATTTGGTCATATTTACACGGGGTTTTCGGCGCTGCATTCTTTTTTTAGTATATGGAGAAAATGTTCTGGACAGATATTTTACACAGGCTTTCATTTTCTTACGAACCAGTAGCCAACATCCAGAAAAATTGTACTTTTTAACGTCTCGCTCTTTCTTGTTGTCTCCCAAAGAAAATAGCTTAATTTTGTAAACTTCTTCTACAACATTTCCTCCCTTTTTCTCTATTATTGTTATCGTATAATTGTCACGCATATGAAGCCTCTAGTTGGCGTTTTACAAGTTCCGAAAACGTTGTGTGTACTTTCAGCATGAATTTAATATTCAAGCTATATTTAACAGGCGCGACGAGGCTCCACCTAATGCCGCCTACGATTGGGGCGATCCTACACTCAACCATCAACCTCTCAAAATGACTACTCGCGCGTAGCGGCGAGAAGTATGGGAGGCACTCAGTGAGCTTAAGGAAGCTTGGTTTCTTTTTCTTTTTTTGTGGTCTCCTTTTTACGCTTTCATGCCAATATTCGTGCCTGTTCCACCCGACAATGTAATGGAATTCGTGGCTAATGCATGCGTGCGGTCCAAACACAAAGCCATGCTTCTACGGCGTCGCGACAGCCTTTTGGCTACCAGCACTTTCTCTAAGCAGGTTGTCGAGAGACCCTCGGTGTTCAGAGATTGTTTCCTGCCCGTAGCTAATCGTCCTATTCAGCACCCGCCCGCAGGGACTTGATGTGGTGGCGAAAGGAACAGCCGCGGCACCTGCAGCAGGTGGTGGTGACAAATGTTTATTTGGGCTATTTACAAGTGAGGGATAAGGGCGGCCTTAAAGGCCAACCCTGTACAAACTTTAGGAGTAGTCTGAAAACTCTTTGCTGGGCGAGGTGGTATACGTTCATACTAAGTAAGGCGCGAAGAAACACAACGCAAGAAAGGACACGTGTCCTTTCTGGTGATTGTGTTTTTTCGCGCCTTATATACCAACTAGGAGTAGACCCTAGTCCGGCATCCCTGCGGCTTCTGCGGCGGCATGCGCCCTCACAACAAGGGCTATTTGACCATCCAAGGCCGAGCAGCCGAGCAGGGCAGCCTCCCAGCGATCTCGGGTAGGGTGTGAAGGGGAGGTGATTGGGGGGGGACCGCCGGGTTAGGTGGGCATAATCCCAGTGTGGGCATTTCCCTGAGAAGGCCGGATTGAAATGCTTATACTGTGTCGGTGTATAGGTATAAGAGTCAGCGCTCGTCAGCCTTAGTCAGGCCCGTCGCCGGGGGGCGAAAATCGGAGCCTGTTCAATTTGTACATCACTGTGATGTCGCGAAATGAGTTGACCGGATTAGGTTCTAGATCGTCAGGCAAGGGAGGGCGAGGAGGTTCCCGAGAATCAAGCGCGCGGGCCGAGGCTTCGGCCGCCTCCTTCCCACCTAGTCCTGCGTGAGCTGGGGTCCAGATGACTAAACGTGTATTTGGGCGGTCTAGATAATAACAACCCTTCAGGATTCGAGCAGCGCGAATGGTGATGCGATCTTTCGCAAGATTTTGTCACGCACTCCGCGAATCGGTAATCATGATCCCAGATGCGGGGTCCACTGCGGTGAGAGCTATGGCGACTTCCTCCGCGTGAGTAATGTCCGGGACTCAAAAAGTGAGCCCTTGAACAGGCACGTTTTCATGCACTACGGCGGCCGTGTACCACCCCCCCGTGGTGAGGGCCAGATGCGTCCGTGTAGAAGACTCCAAGACGGGACACACAGCGTCCTTGCAAGGGTGTAACCCACACATTTCGCCAGCCTTCGTGAGTCTCCCTAGCCATGTTTTGGGGCAGACGTTGGATAACCAACGCACCACGCCAGTCCCCTGGGATCGCCGTCCGCTCTTCTGCCTGATAGATGTAGGAGATATGGAAGCGGTTTAAGAGGCATCTCCCAGCGTGCAATTTGGTAAGCCATTACCGCTACCTACACATTACCGCTATCTAAAGTCGTAGGGAAGAGAACGTAAGGTCCCCCCGTGCAGAGATGGCTAGATGGTATGCTAGAGGCCACAGCGAAATGTCTCATTCAGCCTAAAAAACCTTTAATAAATTTTTCGTTTTGATTTTGGTGGTTACGTCGCGGTAGCGAGACTGTACTTTACAACGTGACATGAACCTAACTGTGTTGTTGACGTGCAGATGTAAATATACAGTGGAACTAGCGCAGCTGTTTAATGAAGTCAAACTGAATACGTGTGCATATCAAATGCAGACGAGACATCATGAGGTGTAAGCTTGTTTTGTGTTGTGTGCTGTTCTGTAAGTTGCCAGAAAAGAAACTCCTTAATTTCTCTTTCAGTGGATTACTAGGCTGTGCGCCACTACCCGGGCCTGCTACGCAGTGGCTGAAATCGGGAAAAATGTAAGCACCGTATATAAGTTTTTGTCATGTTTGGAGATCGTTTGCAGGGTGTGCATGGTCGATTAGAAGATGATGAAAGAACGCACATACCTCGGCATAGTGCCTTGTTGCGTCGGCATCGCCTTACTTTTATTTATATATACGGCGCAAAATGGCCATTGGCTTTCTGGCGCTTTGATAATGATGCGGCTCAAGAAAGAACTGTGTCTTGCAAGTTTTGCCCCCGAGGAAAAGCGAAAGGGGGGCTTTGTGTCTAGTTTTTACGACAGCAGCCACGGCCTACTTTAACGCGTTCATTTTATTGCAAAGAATACTTCGCAACATCATAGTCCTCACTCATTCTTTTTAATCAGGCATCAAACTCACGCTGCACTTTTTGTATGCATTTTGTGTATTTTGGTGTGTGTTACCGCCCCCCTTCCTACTCTTCCACCTTTGTCTCCCAGCTTCATGACGCCCTTAACGTAATAATAACACGGCACCCCACTGCACCAATATTTCTTCTAGGTGACTTCAATTTTGCTAACATCTCATGGTCATCGGAAGTGCCTGTGTTAAGCCCCTTTTCATCACAGAGTAGTGACTTTATAAGTCTTTGTTCTACTTTTTCTTTTAGTCAACTCGTCACTAAACCCACCAGGTCACTGAATCGTAGTGCGAATACTTTAGACCTCATTTTAACTACATGTCCAGACCAAGTGTCGTCGATATCTTATTTGCCCGGTCTAAGTGACCACTTATCACTAGCGTTTGAAATTAAATCTACCAAAGTTAAAAATAGCCATACCACAAAAGCCATCCGCGATTACAGCAAAGCTAACTTCGAAGTAAGCAATAGCAAGTTAGCCGAGTTCCTAGGCGATTTTACGATTGATTTTTCAGACCGAAGCGTAAACACCAACTGGAACATGTTTAAAACACAAGTCTGTGAACTAATTGAAAAACACGTACGGAACCGTGACATCACCTCCGATGCTAACGCACCTTGGTACAATGGTTACTTGCGCAAATTATCCAACCGAAAGAAAAGGTTATATCGTACGGCTAAACTAACTCCTTCAGAAGACCGTTGGGCAACATACAAAGAAGCTAACAGAACTTACGTTGCGGCACTAAAACAAGCTAAAAGTTACTTCATGCAGACCACATTGCCATCGATGCTCCGCGATAACCCGAAAAAATTCTGGCGCGTTATTAATCCTGCGTCAAAAACATCAGTAACACTGATTGATTCTTGTGGAGTCTCTATCGCTGAGTCCGAATGTCCAACCATCCTTAACAATGTATTTTGCAGCAACTTTGTCCTTTACAACGGTTCATCTATACCTAATCCGCCCCTTCACAACTACTTACCCATGGAAGACATTGTCATTGACAGCGATGGTATTGAAAAAATAATACAGTCCTTGAAGGTTTTCGCAAGTCCGGGTGTCGACCTTATTAATGCCAAATTTCTTAAAGGTACAAAGGCATACTCATCTCTGTTTTTGTTACTAATTTTTCAACAGTCCATTGATACAGGTGAAATTCCTGACGACTGGAGAATTGGGAAGGTGGTTCCAATCCATAAATCAGGTAACAGCACTTCCCCATACGACTACCGCCCAATATCATTAACCAGTATCTCGTGCAAAATCTTGGAGCACATTCTTTACTCCGAAATTTTTCATTTCCTTGACTCAAACTCGTTTTTTTTCGCACGCACCACACAGCTTCCGAAAAACACTCTCTTGTGAAACACAACTAATTGCATTTACTCTTAAGCTTCATCTAATTCTTGACTGCCGCTCGTTCGCCGACTGTATCTTCTTGGATTTTTTCAAAGGCATTTGACAAGGTTTGCCATAAACTGCTTCTCTCAAAACTAGCGCAACTTAACCTCAGTCCGAAAATCCTAACATGGCTGGAACACTTCCTCTATAACCGATCTCAGTTTGTAACTTGTAATGATCATACTTCACTCAGTAGCTCAGTCGATTCAGGAGTGCCTCAAGGGTCGGTCTTAGGACCCCTTCTTTTTTTAATCTACATCAATGACTTACCTCAGCGCGTAACTTCTAACATTTATTTGTTTGCTGATGACTGTGTTGTGGTCCGTGAAATTACTAACGCCCAGGATGTAACTACCTTGCAAACGGATTTTAACGCCATTTCTGACTGGTGTAACGACTGGCTAATGACACTAAACAACAATAAATGCAAAGTCATACGTGTATCCCGTACTGCGTCTAACCCACCTGCATACCAGCTTAACAACACCATCCTAGAGTCAGTAACGTCTTACCGCTACCTTGGAGTACACATAACATCAGATTTAACTTGGTCTCTTCATATAAACCACATAATTAACAACGCTAACCGAATGCTCGGATACCTACGACGCAATTTCTCTTCTGCCCCCCGCATCACTCAAACTGATTCTTTACAAAACCTTAATCCGCTCCAAACTTGAGTATGCTTCTGCTGTATGGGATCCGAGTACTGCCAAGCTAATCGATTCACTTGAACTTGTTCAAAATAACTCTACTCGATTCATTCTTCATAACTACAACCGAACTGCTAGTATCTCCTCCATGAAACTAACCCTCAGTCTGCCGTCACTTGCTTCACGCCGTTATTTTTCTCGACTCTGCCTTTTTCAGAAAATTTACTTCCGTAACAGCCATCTGCATAATGAACTAATCGCTCCACCATCCTACCACTCCATTCGCATTGATCACTGCCACAAAGTTGGAATCATTTCCTGTCACACTGATCACTGTTATCATAGTTTTATTCCGCGCACATCACAGGATTGGAACCGCCTTCCCGGAAGCATCGCCGCCATTGAAGACCATCAACTGTTTAAAACAACATTAGCTAACACTGTATAAGTAGGAGCCGAAGAACTTGTATTTTACTTATTGTTTGCTGCGTTTCTTGTTTGCTTTTACTTGTTTTTTATTTTACTCACTCCCCCTCTGTAATGCCTTTGGCCTTGAGGGTATTAATAAATGAAATGAAATGAAATGAGTCCATCAAGCTCCATTTTTTATATCAAGGGTGTAATGTATAACGTGAAGTTTTCGTCAACTCGAACTAATTGTGAACAGGCGTCGCAGCGGCATAAACACGTGCTGGCATAGCTGCTTTTGAGGAAATTCTGGGAAAAACGAAGTATCATGGCGCCATCGGTAATCATCCGCTTAGGGAGCTGAAGAAAGCTCTGAGCGTATGCTACGCCGAGCACTTACTCAAGAACTGGTTACCCGATGTCGTGTTGGTGGGACGCTTTAAAATAATGAAGAACTCGCGTCTACAGGATGCCATTCGAAGCCATGACATGCGTACAAAAAGATGTATGCAGTTGCACTCAACGTCACGGCTGCAGGACGTCACGTTGAGTGCAAGTGGATGAAAAAACACTGCACAAAAAACACGAGGACTCGTTGCGCTCGTCTATTGTAATTGTTCCTTTTAGTACTCGTCTTTTTTGCGCAGCATTTGTTCAACCATTATACTACACCAACTCGCCCACATCAAGCTCCTCCTGCCAGAACTAACAAGCTTTCCTTCTGAGAAATCCGTGGGGATTCCCTCGTCGCTTCGTGCTACGAACGAGATATTGTCAATTTCCGTCGCCTCTGTCTATCCTATCCATGCATTTGCCTACATGGCGCAATATTGGGCTTTGCTATGTTTTAGCCTCTTTCATCGTCCTTTCCCTCCTAGTCTCCTTCACATCACTTTTCGTCACTCTTGAATTCTTATCCCACCACCTTGTTATACTGTACTATAGATGTGGCTCTGCTATAGATGGTTTGCCTGCGTGACGCCAAGCGAATCACCAGCAGGGCTGTTAACACCGTGAGACATCGACAGCGGGGCGCCAAAAACACCGCCGATGACAGGGCCTGAAAAACCGACCGTAAGCGGCTGGCCAGAAGGGACGACGCAAGTCGCTAATCGGGGAATGCGGCGAAGAGACGCTAGCACCGTGATGTCAACATGGAAGACTTTAGAGGTGCTCGCACGAAATTCAAGACGCGTTTCCGGCGTAAACACCCAGAGGGGTCTCTAGTCCCTTCAAGCATCGTGAATATGATGCCAGCCGTTTTGTTCGCATGGCACAGGTTCAGCCATCGTAGACGTTTTCGGCTTACATTTGTGTGGGCCGACGCCAGTTGTACGGCGTTTTTGCTTTACAGCTACACGAGCTCCAAGCCTTCACTTCTTAGACAACTTTTTTCATCGTGTTCAGCCGTTCCACCATAACGAACCATACTTGTATTGACCATGAGAAAGCCTCTCGAGGCAACATAAAAAATACTTGAGAAGAGGAAGTGGATAAGAATGCATCAGCAGCGGGCTTCAAGCAGTGCTGTCTTAGCAGTGTTATATAGAAGCCTGCTGTGGCAGACTCCACTCTCTGAATTTAGCATGTTTTTTGGAGCAATGCAACGGCACCAGGAGTGAGCCGCATCCTCCACCGACGATGGGTGGACTGGAACGTAGCCGAGGCACACTTTGAGCCGTTCCCAGAAGGCCCATCTTGTCTGCCACACACGTACACTAGCCGAGCAGCCTTCGCCGTCCGACCTTCAAATATCTTGGATGCCCTCCAGGAGAAAGGCTCGGCGCTTTCAGCACCTAACGAGAATACTGCCAACCTCATGAACGATGGTGCCGATTATGAGGCGGAAGCAATCGTAACTCTGGAGTACCACGACAAGATATGTCACAGGGTCAGCCTTATTCTGAGTACTGCTGCGAGCGTCGGAGACATCGCCACCTAGAGGGTTGGGAGCGAAATGGTCGGCAAAAACATCTCCCATAAAGGCAGGTCCCGAGCACCGATTCAATTAGTTGTCCTACGGAAACTAACGGTAACCGTTTTCTCCGGCGAACTTCGCGAGAGGCAGCACATATCGGAACTATTGGAGGTCGCTACTCCTGAAGCGTGCTCTTTCAGAAAGAGAAATTTTCGTAAGACGTTACTTGACCGAAACAGCGACGCCATCATTCAGTGATGTGCGCTCTGCGTAACCGAAATGCGTGGTAGCGATGTAAATTTTCCAAGGGAAGTTGCTTGCCTCTGCGTTCGTTAAGTGCTTTTATAATGGCAGCTGCGGCAACTCGAAGCAGACATTCACTTTGATATAAGCCGCTTCGATAGTCTCATAGTTCAGAAGTGGCGGACGCGTTCTTCACCGTGCCCCTATGTGATAAGTACCAGAAGATATATCGCTATTCCATACAATCAAAGTATGTAGGAGACTGAGGTAATTGCAATGACATGGCAAGGGCATTTGCGAAAAGCCATGGGCCACCTCCTGGTGCAAGTGGTGAGCAGAGGAGAGAGCTTTTGTTTAAGGTCCCTACTAAAAGAAAAGCATCCTTGCGGGACGTAATCAAGGCCAACTTTGTCTAGCACCCCGACCACCGTCATCACTTTCTCTCGCCCCAGAAAATGCGTTAGACAACCATTCCTGCAGAGTATTGTCACGCGCGTTTTTTTATTTCACTTTTACTGTATTCGGTTTACGTCCACAAAGACTGCCAGCAATGCTCAGCGTAAACCGCGCCTTCAGTGTTCGAAAAGCTTCACGATTGTAGTACATCGCTTTGTTGAGATTACGTGCATAACGCGAATATTACAGCGCCCTCTGGAACTTACGTGACGGCCAGCGATAACGCTGGAATATTCGATAACACAGGTATAAATGCCGACGCATGTCACCGCGTGTCAATTTTTTTTTGACGACTGACGCTCTGCTCGCCGCTATCATTGTACAGCGGGCATTGCTTGCTGTAGTTTGAGTTTCCATATTCCTCGCCACAAGTTCGGCCAATCAAAAGTTTCATTTTGGACACGCCGTCTATGCCTTCATCAACGTCACGACCACGTTACATGTGGTGGAGGTGCTGGTTCCTTGATGTTTCAGACGCCGCCGAAAAGCCGGGATCCAAGCCAACAAGACGCCAAAGGCATCACGAATCATCGAGCTAGCCTCCGACAACAGGGACTGCCACCAGAGTACGGACCTTTACCCGACAGGACCCGGAAAACCCCGACCATGACTATCACATCAGCGACGATGAGAGCACCCATGGTGCCAGCACCTGTGCTGCTACATCAACCCAGGGAGCCACCCACCTGCCGCGGTTTATCACTCCCCGGAGAGCTGGCCTGAAAGGTTCGACCGCGTCATCCTTTTCAACAACTGGACCGATGATGACAGGTTGCGGCACGTTTATTTCGCCCTGGAAGACGCCGCTCGAACTTGGTTCGAGAACCGAGAAGCCACGCTCACGACCTGTGACCTTTTTCGTGCCTCATTCCTCTCAACCTTCAAAAGCGTCGTCCGGAAGGAGAGAGCCAAAACCTTGCTGGAGTGCAGTGTACAGCTACCGAGAATGTCGGGATGTACACTGAAGAAATGACGTGCCTGTTTCGTCATGCTGGCCCGGCTATGTCTGAGGAGAAGCTTCACTTCCTGATAGGGGGTGTTAAGCAGGAACTGTTCGCCGGCCTTGTACGCAGCCCTCCCAAGATGGTCATGGAATTCGTCTCAGAGGCCACGACGATCGAAAAGGCCCTTGAAATGCGTACGAGGCAGTACAACCGCCGCATTCCCACGACGACCTACGGGGAGGTTCAGGCGCTGCAATCCGAAGACCTGCGCTAGACTATGACAGCCATCGCACGGGAAGAGCTGCGTAAATTACTGCAAACCTCCCGACATCAAGTGGACCCGATCGCCGACGTCGTACGCCAGGAAGTCCAGCAGTTTCTCGGCGCACCTGAACCAGCGCAGCCTGAGCTACGCTGCTGTAGCCCGACGGGACGCTTCCCCTCCGCGTCCACGTCAAGACGCCGGAGAGCCGCACTACCGTCGCCAGACACCGCCGCCACCACCGCCGTCATACCATTCGCCTGTTGGACAGCGAAGAGCGCCAAGGAAAACCGACGTTTGGCGTGCCCCTGACAACCGCCCGCTATACTGCCACTGCAGAGAAGTTTCGCCGTGAACGCGCCGCGTCCGCAGACAGGCGAACGAGCTCGTGACATCGCCGGCTATCTAACAGGAGCGCAGTGGAGACCCCGACGACTTTCCCGTTCGCCGTCGCTAGGCCGCTACACCTCACCGCATCGCAGGCAATACGCCGGCCCTCCTCGGGGCCAATCTCCGAGCTCTTACCCGGAAAACTAAGGGCAGCAACCGATGAAGGTGCGGTTGCTGTACGACGAACTACCGAAGATCCTCCGCCGACGCCGACGCCGCGACGAAACCTAAAGAACACGCCGCAAGCCGGACAGAGCACTGAAGTCGAAACTTCGTGGCCGGAAGACCTGACGACGCCACGTGGAAACAGCGGAACAAACCGACACAGCCGTGATCTGACGCCACGACCTAACTGCAACGCGAGACGGCGAACTAGCCACCTCGACGTTCTTATCGACGGCCACAGCGTGACAGCTCTCGTCAATACCGGAGCCGTCTATTCCGTAATCAGTGGGTCGTTCGCCGCAATGTTGAAGATCAAGTTAGGACTACTTGGGAAGGCCCCGAAATCCGGACAGCTGGAGGCCACCTAGCGACGCCGGCAGGAATCTGCACAGCGACAGTCTCCATTAACAACCGGATTTATCCTGCAAGCTTCGTAGTCCTATAGCGGCGCTCGAGAGACGTCATCCTTGGTATGGAGTTCCTAGGTCTTTATGGTGCAATCATCGACCTGAGATCCAAGTCATTATCGCTATCCTCAGAAAAAGCACTGCCACCACACACGCCGCCAGGGCAGCATGCCTTAAATGTGCTGGAACAGCATGTCACCATTACCCCTGGCTCCAGCCTCATGGTTTCCGTCGGCACTCAGGAATCAGCAGACTTTGAAAGTGTCGTTGAAAACGATCCAGCACCAGTTGATTAACCGCGAGATTTCCGTCGCGAGAGGAATAGCAGAGCTGCGGGGAGGAAAAACAACAGTGCTGCTCACAAATTTCAGTAACGAGTACAAGCACGTGAACAAATGCACGGCGATCGCCTACATCGAAGAAATTTTGCTAGCAACCCATGCTTTCGCCCTCACCAATTCTTCCGAGCCTGCTCCGACGAACCAAGCTCTTCAACCATCTTTCTACGTCAATCCGAGCCTTCCGACGCGTACACAGGAACAGTTCAAAACCCTTCTCCTGCAATACAAGGACTGCTTTTCGTCATCGTCAAGAGTTCGACAGATCCCAGTCGCAAAACATCGCATCATAACAGAAGAAAGTGCCAGGCCACTCCATCAGAGCCCGTACAGAGTTTCGACGTGAGAGCGCCAGGCCGTGAAGAAACAAGTCGACGAAGTACTACGCGACGACATCATTCAGCCGTCCAAAAGTCCGTGAGCATCACCCGTGGTGTTAGTAAAGAAGAAGGACGGAATCCTTCGTTTCTGCGTCGATTATCGTCGCCTGAACAAGATTACTAAGAAAGACGAGTACCCTCTCCCACGGATAGACGACACCGTGGATCGACTCCTCAACGCGAAGTACTTTTCGTCGATGGACCTCAAGGCCGGCTACTGGCATCGAAGTCGACCAGAGAGACCAAGAAAAGACTGCATTTATAACACCAGACGGGCCTGTTCGAGTTCAAGGTCTTTGCTCCCTCTCCTGCGACGTTCCAACTCGTGGTGGACACGTTGGCTGGCTTGAAGTTACAGACCTGCGTCGTGTAATTCAACGACGTCGTTGTGTTTGCCTCGGACTTCAACGAACACCTCCGGCGCCTTGAAGCTGTACCTCAAGCAATCCAGACCTCCGGACTAACCCTTAAGCCAGAAAAGTGCCGCTTCGCGTACGAGGAGCTCCGGTTTTTGGGTCACGTGATCATCAAGACTGGAGTGCGCCCACACCCGCAGAAAACAGCCGCCATCGCTGCCTTCCCGCCGCCCAACGACTAAAAGGCCTTACGCCGATTTCTTGGTTTGTGCGCCTTGCCTATTACAGATGTTTCGTCGAGGGATTTTCACGGATCGCCAAGCCGCACCGTTTAGCGTGGATGCACGCACGTTGACGCTTGATGGTACATCTCCATCCCGACAGCTAACGTCCATTACCAATGATTAAACAAACCTTTGTGGTAGTTCTAGTTATTAACGGGTGAGAACGAAATCACAGAAAGCGGTGTGAGACAAAATAGCGCCGCTGATTGGATGCACAACTTGCACTATAGTTGCCATTCTGCGGCATGTTAAAGGGACCTTGAAACGGTTTTTTTTAAGTTTCGTCAGCGTTTAGGCTAGAGCATCATCAAACCATTCGCACCACAAATTTAGCGACACGCCATGTACCAAGGCCGCTGCGGACAATATTATCATAGCCTCCTTCTCACCCCTGCCTTGCCTCCTCAACTCATGAGACACGCTGGCACCGCTGGCGATCGAAGAACTCTCATGAGCGCACTCGACGATCTGAGCTTCGCCCAGTCATGACCTCCGAATCTCGGAGACCATAGCCCAGTGAGCCCGGCAGCAAGCACGCCGTCTGGCAACAAAGACGAACATCGCGGAGTGGTTGATATCTGCTGCAATAGGTGCCGCCACCCTACCAGCCGATCTTACTTACGCGCTTTGCACACCCAATCAGATCAGCAGACTGGGGTGACGTCGCGTTTCCATTAGATGTCGTACTGTGAATGAGTGGTTGAGAACGCGTTTGGCTGAGCCGCACATAACTTCAGCGATTCGCAGATTTAAAGCGTTGTAATAAATTACACAGTTTACACAGAGAGATTAAATCAGTGTGTAAATGACCCTTAGGGCACTGCCTACAGGCCCAATGCATTTGTATAAAATCGTCTAAACCGTTTCAGGGTCATTTAAAGAGTGATTGAACATCACTGCAGGACTAGTGCGAAACGCAACGAGCGTCGTGTCTCACCTATAGCCCGGCCGTGACTTTTTCTCGGGGAGAGCGTAATTGGAAACGCCGTGTTACAAGCAGTCGAAATAGGCGCGCGTCGCAGAGCTATTTTTGGTATTTAGGGATGCTATGACCGAGGCCGACGCTTGGGCTAAGGTGGCTACCTCCCGATGCGTTAACGCATTAACAAAAAAACATGGCTGATCCGTCTGTCAAAGGAATCGGTATAACATGAAAGTGCAACGTGTCTTCACAGAGGTAGTTGAGCGTTTATTGTGCATTGTTTCACCACAAGGGCGAAGGAATGAATGCTACAGCAACAAATTGAAATGTCACGCGAAGAAAGGCAAGAAGCTTGAAACTTCCTGCGTGCACCTCAAGCTGAAAGGACGCACGAAATGAGCATACGCAGAACGAGCGCGGACTAACTGTCACAGCTCGACATCTCAAGCGCGCAGCTCTAACAGGAAGAAAGACACGAACGCACAAGTATACGCAAGACGAGCGCGAACAACTGTCCACAATGGTTACTTCGTGTGTGAGCAGCGCGCTCCTTTCGTAAACGCGGCCGCTGCGGCGAGCGAAGCGACCTTCGTGCACTCTTTAACCACTGTAGCTTCAAAGCAAACTTGCGGTGGAAGCACGACGTACAAAGCGCCCCAATGCGCCGATTAGGAGATACGCGCGCGTGCACGAGCGACCACGCCCCGTGCAGGCGCGCGCTCAGCATAAAACACTTTCGTGTTAAAAAAAATGAAGGACACTGAAAACGCCAAAGTGTATTCGGCGAATGCCTGTGGCCATTCGACTGACAATGACATGTGTTTTTTTGTTTTGTTTTTGTGTGTATAGCATTCACTTTAGCGTTTCGTATCGATGGAATCCACATTGATGGGGCGCTCCTCCAAAGCGCTTGCCGTACAATCACTTGCCGGCGCACCTGCCCTTCTCCTGTGAAAGACAGCCGCGCCATCTGGTTTCCGCTCAAACCTCAAGTACTGTTGTGTCGGCGAATATAAGCACCACGCATATTATTAGTTAAAGGTTCGTCATTACTGTTAATACTAACATGTTTGGCTGAGCAGCGATGTGCGAATACCGGACGAAATTTACCAGGACGTTGAAGCTTCCGAAATGAAAGCAGCGGCACAATTGTGGGTCTCTAGCATGACTCGGCAGAGATATCTGGGCACGGGTGGAGGATGCATGGATGAACGGACCGACGGTGTAAACCTGAGACAAGACTTTGCGCCTTAAAATTGCAGTCCTCCCGAAGGAAACTCACAGAATGGGACGGACGCGTACCAACTACGCGTTGCAGGAGCTATATGCGTACGCCACGGTCATGATACATTAGTTTACTTTACCGCTCCCAGAGGACGCCATCTCCCGGCCGATCAAGCGTGCTGTCAGAGGAAACTATGAGATGTAAAATACGCGGTTGCAAAAGCTCCAGAGTCTGTGGCCGTGGCGCAGTAGATACCGTGTGCGGTATCTGTTGTCGCGGACCGACGGTCGTGGGTTCAAGAAACGTTGGCCCAGCTTTTTAGATGCGAAGCATCTTATGCTCGGGGCTATGTCCGTCCGGCGTCCCCCGTCCCGCGTCCGGCCACATTCATGAAGTAGGGAAGCACCCATTATGCTAACCAGAACACTGTAGTAATATGAAGGCCGTGAACCACTACCACAGTCATCAGAGTCATGGCCGAAGGCACAGAGAGGCTGCTTAGCAATGGCTAGGCAGGTGGTGTCTGTCGCCCAGGTTGACTCCATTCCTCGATCTTGCTTGCATGTGTTTGGAGGGGGGGCTTAGTCCGCCCTCCTTCCCCGCGTCCCCACACCACCACAGCTCATGCGCGTCCCCTCTCTCTCCTACGCTCACCCTCTTTCTCTCCTCTAGGAATCCTCTACTCTACGGAGCGGCCCCCGCGTCCCACACCCCCCTACAGCGCATGCGCGTCCCCTATCCTCTCCTACGCTCACTACTTTTCTCTACTCAAGGAATCATCTACTCTACGGAGTGGCTCCGGCGTCCCGCAGCGTATGCGCGTCCTCTCCCCCTCTCTCCTCTAGGAATCCTCTACTCTACGGAGCGGCTCCCGCGTCCCTACACACCCACAGCGCATGCACGTCTCCTCTCCTCTCCTACGGCCCCCCCGTCCTCTCCTCTAGGAATCCTCTACGGACCGGCGCGCACGAAAGGTGGTGTGACAGCTGCATACTCCGCTGGGGGGCGCCAAGGTAGTTCCGCGGTATGAAAATGACGGAGCGCGCGCACCTCATTCTCTCTCCTGTGTAGCGCCGCGATGAGCGCCCGGAGCGCTGCCGTGAAATGAGAGCGGCAACGTTCCTCCCCGCTCAAGCTAATTATCTCCCCGCTGCTTCGCATCCACACATGGCTCCCTTTAGTGGGAGATGGGGAGTTTTTTTAGATGCGAAGCATCTTATGCTCGGGGCTATGTCCGTCCCTTCCGCGTCCCGCGTCCCTCCCGCGTCCGTCCCGCATCCCGCCACTTTCATGAAGTAGGGAAGCACCCATTATGCGAACCAGAACACTGTAGTAATATAAAGGCCGTCAACCCTAACACAGTCATCAGAGTCATGGCCTAGAGCAGAGAGAGGCATTGCTAGGCAGGTGGTGTTTGTCGCCCAGGTTGACCCCATTCCTTGAGTCATGGCCGAGAGCACAGAGAGGCTGCTTAGCAATGGCTAGGCAGGTGTTGTCTGTTGCCCAGGTTGACCACATTCCTTAATCTTGCTTGCATGTGTTTGGAGGGGGCTTAGTCCGTCCCCCCGTTCCCGCGTCCCACACCACTACAGCGCATGCGCGTGCCCTCCCCCCTCTCTCTCCTACGCTCACCCGCTTTCTCTCCTCTAGGAATTGTCTACACTACGGAGCGTCCCACACTCTCACAGCGCATGCGCGTCCCCTCCCCTGTGCTCTCCTACGCTCACCCCCTTCCTCTACTCTAGGAATCATCTACTCTACGGAGCGGCGCATGCGCGTCCTCTCTCCTCTAGGAATACTCTACTCTACGGAGCGGCTCCGGCGTCCCACATCCCCACAGCGCATGCGCGTCCTCTCCCCCCTCTCTCCTCTTGGAATCATCTACTCTACGGAGCGGCTCACGCGTCCCACACCCCCCACAGCGCATGCACGTCGCCTCCCCCTCTCTCTCCTCTCCTACGGTCCCCCCCCCGTCCTTTCCTCTAGGAATCCTCTACTGAGCGACGCGAACGACAGGTGGTGCGACAGCTGCATACTCCGCTGGGGGGCGCCACGGTAGTTCCGCGGTATGAAAATGACGGAGCGCGCGCGCCTCATTCTCTCTCCTGTGCAGCACCGCGATGAGCGCCCGGACCACTGCCGTGAAATGAGAGCGGCGACGTTCCTCCCGCTCAAGCCAATTATCTCCCCTCTGCTTTGAATCCACACATGGTTCCCTTTAGCGGGAGATGGGGAATTTTTTTAGGGGCGAAGCTCCTTAGGGCATAGGCTAGTCCCGCGTCGTTGTCGTTGTCGTAGCCACCCCTGTGCGATGACGATGACGCTGCCATCACGGCACAGTACATTGAATGTACCCCCTATGCGTCGTAACGATGACGCTGACGACGATGAAGAATAAGCGTCGTAGCCACCTCTAGGTCTCCAGAATGATCACTAGATGGCGCTGTGGTGCCATCTAGTGATCGACCGCATGCAACCCACAACCATCCGAGGAACCTGCATCGATCTCGTCTTTGCAACCTTCCCACTACGACCCATCCAAGAACCCCTGTCCCTCCACTTCACCGACCATAAAGCCGTTATAATGAAGGCGGAACGGAAGCCACGGCTTATGTAAACGGTAACCACCACGGCTCACGGCGAACGAAGAAAACACGGCTCCAGTACGAAAAAGAAAACGGAAAATCACGGCTCACGAATAAATAAAATTTCATGATATTGGCCTCGAGGGCCACCACTGGAAACGCCGGCGCCACCATCGCCGTGATGTGCTTGGCAGGATCACGTGGTCTCGGCGGCCGCGTCGGCTGCTTGCGGAGGCGCTGTCGCGTGCTTTGTAAATGAGTTTCAAGCTCCACCTGCGCTGCAGTCGGTACGAATACGGCGGTTTTCTCGCATTTTGAACCCAACCGAACCCATTGTAACAGGAATACCTGCCTCCGAAAGCGATGAACATGCTGCTCTTACGGCTCGGTGCCGCAGTGCAGGACGTACGCAACGAAGTCCGGTACACATAACTTGCAAGTGACGTCAGTTCCTGTCTTCCGTCCGCCATAACTGAGCACATACGTCTCAGTGACCGCGCCGTGTTTACATTCGTGCGGCGGATCGTTTGGCGTAGTGCGCGCGTTTTGATCGTTTGCCTTGCGCGTATGACGAAGGAGATTCGTTCAGGACATTATGCAGCCAGCAGCGAAGCAGTGTTGAATGGGGAACTCGGATCCTCCGTGTCTACAGTGTCAGAGTTCATGGTGTCGCACGTTATGGGTGAAACAACTTCGCACGAGATTTGGAAACATAGCTTGCCTTTTATGAAGTGACGCCCGCACACACGTACGTTGTTCAGTCTTGGGATCCTTCCTGTTTATGCGCGCATGAGCCATGTGCTCCTTTTCTCGGACAGCTCTTTCGTGCGGTCGCACGGGTTTGTGATCACCTTTGGCAAACAGTACGTCCCCACTTCTGGTCCTTTTTTTATCTCATTTACACTTACTTCTCGTGCGGCAGTCAAATATCTCACAAATCGCCATCGCGACGGACGGCGTTGACGGGAAACGCGAGAGCCGCACAGCTTGGCTCGGTGTCGTCTGCTGTCATGTGCTCGGTGATGGCGGCGCATATGCCGAGATCGTATCCCAGAGTTCCCCAGTGTGACGTACTTGCAAGTTACGTATAAGCCTGCACCGGTGCCCATGGGTCAAGAAACTGCGTGAAGAGTGGGTTGTGGTGCTAAGAACCGGCAAGCAGCGATCGGCTACGAGTCATGTGTACAACAAGCACTGCCGCGACGACGATTTTCGCTACTGCGTCGGGGCTGTGATGTTGAATACCAGAAAGTGCGCACTGCGACGATCGTCCGCACGCGCTTCCCGCCGGCTAATGGTGCTTATCTACCGCAGGATGGAAAAGGCGCTGCCTTTTGCATCCTGCAATACCATCTCAGAACGTTCCTGTGCGACCTCTTGATCGTCGGCCCCGTGCTCAGCGTCTAGAATGGGCTGCAGATACTTGAGTGATTATTAAGATACGTTGGATTTAAGAACTCGCAAGGTTCCTTCTGCATTTCCCTCAGATGACCGGAAGGCGAAAGCCATCTGTTCTCCTTCTTGTCAGTCAATGTATTGATTTTCCTCGCCCCGCTCCAAAAAACTCTGTGCTCCAAACGAGGTTTTGCACTGCCTCTGTGATCGGCCCACCGATCATGGAGGCTGTGCAATGCAACCATGTCGTGTGAACACGTCATCATCTGACATCACGGTATGTGGTGTCACGGCGACGTCATGATGGCTTCACAAATTTGGGCAATCTGTGACGTCATGATGACGACATATGGTGACGTCATCACGTGATCGTGATTTTTTTTGCATTAATCGTGCCGACGGCGACGAGGCGGGATGCCGACGGTCAACCTTCGCTTTTGATGAGGCATCGAAGGCTTTCACCTTCATAACCTATACGCGACGTTTACTGGTGGATGTACATAGCGAGTGAGTCAAATGCTGCGGCTGATGTGTGCTGCATTCATGTTAGCAATAACTTTCTTTCAGTCAATCGTGCATTTTCATGACACAATCGCTACGCGCTAAAAAGCCCAAATTTACTTGTACCACTCTCAAACTGAAGTTGGGCCTATCCAACCCCATGCATTTTTTTGGAGCCTTATTTATCTGTGGAAAAGATGACTCGACATACTTCCCTTATTGCTGGGCAACTCGCCAAATAATTATGGGCATTAAAATTGTGCATTTCACTCTTTACGTGTTGTTGTTACCCTGCTTTGCAGCTGCAGGGTTGCTGCAGGTTGCTGCAATAACTTCTCTTTCTTTCACCGCTATTTCAAGTTCAGGTCGGTCCTTGTTGACATCGACGTTTGCAGAACAAGTGCGGCGAACGTCACTGTATTTTCATTCGTTTCCTTGGCGTTGTACGCTACTACATGGCCTCGTAGACCACTTCTCCTTCCAACAGCAATCTCGAAGTGGTGGAGCTTTGGTCTATGAATTTGTTTATGGCAGAGAGTGGTAAGTTCAGTGGAATGCAAAGGGAACGATAATTAAACAACATATTAAAAAAGGCATCGCATTTTCTCACGCTTTTTGTGACCACCAAACGAAACAAACACACTGAAATAGCAGGAGCAGCGGCAATTGCTCGCTTAGAAGACCGATCTATACGCAGTGCGAAGCAGCATGTCAAACGGCATTGAAACGTACATTAGTTCTGACTGAAAAAAAAAAAAAGACGTTGAATCGTCGGGACGGGACATCACCAATTGCCATAGGCGCGCCGAAGTCGTAGTTGTAACAAAAAAAAAATTTGGAACTGCTCTGATAGCGTCCGCACAACAATGGTTTTTTTATGTACTCACAAATTCTCATATTTTGCGGCCTAAAGTTCAAGGCACGGCGCCAAAACACGCTCGTAGCGAAAGGGAAACCATCAGTACGAACGTGCATGCAGACGCTCATACATGCAAAAGCTCCGTCAGTCGCCGCGAACCCGTGCGATGACTGCCTCGAGGCTTCTTTCTGTTATGCTCCATTTAGGTATACAGGCATCTACTCTAACAAAATATTTCACAAAGTTTGCACTCAGCGACTGACTACATTTCACGCAAGAAGCCGGTTCAGGGGTCTCCATCGCGGTGACCGCGTGAAGCGGGCGCTCCGTTTTCTGCGAAGAGACAGCGACTGAAAACTAGGGTTGTGCTTTCTTTTCGTCGAAAATCATTATTTCAACAGTAAAGAACATATTTCGTTTCGAAAGTACGCACAGAAATGTCCTGGGGCGCTTCCGCGAGGTGTTTTGTAGAGCGCCGACAACAAATCTTATGGGGAACGAGCGGCGGTATCCTGCCTAGCACGCAATCGAGGCGCGCCCGATAGAGGGCGACTCCGTAACTCCTCGAGGCCAATATACACACAGTGTTTGTCACGTCTTTGATGATGTACTGGGCAAGATTCCCGAAAGATTCACGCTTTTCACCAATGAACCTCTGGAGATTCGCCCACTCATCACCATTCACTCGGTGTATATGCGTGTTTTAGATGCGAAGCATCTTATGCTCGAGGCTCTGTCCGCCCCTCCCGCGTCCGGCCACTTTCAGGAAGTAGGGAAGCACCCAATATGCTAACGAGAACACAGTAGTAATATGAAGGCCGTCAACCCTACTACAATCATCAAAGTCATGGCCGAGAGCACAGAGAGGCTGCTTAGTAATGGCTAGGCAGGTGGTGTCTCTCGCCCAGGTTGACCCCATTCCTTGAGTCATGGCCGAGAGCACATAGAGGCTGCTTAGCAATGGCTAGGCAGGTGGTGTCTGTCATCCAGGTTGACCCCATTCCTTGATCTTGCTTGCATGTGTTGGGAGGGGGGCTTAGTCCGTCCCCTCCTTCACGCGTCCCACAGCGCATGCGCGTCCCCTCCCCCTCTCTCTTCTACACTCACCCCCCTTTCTCTCCAGGAATCCTCTACTCTACGGAGCGGCCCCCGCGTCCTACGCTCACCCCCTTTCTTTCCTCTAGGAATCATTTACTCTACGGAGCGGCGCCCACGTCCCACAGCGCATGCTCATCCTCTCCACCTCTCTCCTTCAGGAATCCTCTACTCTACGGAGCGGCTCCGGCGTCCCACATCGCCACAGCGCATGCGCGTCCTTTCCCCCTCTCTCCTCTAGGAATCCTCTACTCTACGGAGCGGCTCCCGCGTCCCACACCCCCCGGCGCATGCACGTGCCCTCCCCCCTCTCTCTCCTCTCCTACGGTCCCCCTCGTAATTTCCTCTAGGAATCCTGTACGGAGCGGCGCGCACGACAGGTGGTGTGACAGCTGCATACTCCGCTGGGGGCGCCACGGTAGTTCCGCGGTATGAAAATGACAGAGCGCGCGCGCCTCATTCTCTCTCCTGTGCAGCGCCGCGATGAGCGCCCGGACCGCTGCCGTGAAATGAGAGCGGCGACGTTCCTCCCGCTCAAGCTAATCATCTCCCCGCTGCACATGGTTCGCTTTAGCGGGAGATGAGGCATTTTTTTTAGATGCGAAGCATCTAATGCTCAAGGCTATGTCCGTCCCTCCCGCGTCCGGCCACTTTCATGAAGTAGGGAAGCATCCACTATGCGAACCAGAACACTGTGGTACAATATAAGGCCGTCAACCACCACTACAGTCACCAGAGTCATGGCCGAGAGCACAGAGAGGCTGCTTAGCAACGGCTAGGCAGGTGGTGTGTGTCGCCCAGGTTGACTCCATTCCTCGATCTTGCTTGCATGTGTTTGGAGGGGGTGGCTTAGTCCGTCCATCCTTCCCGCGTCTCACACCACCACAGCGCATGCGCGTATCCTCCCTCTATCTCTCCTCTCCTACGCTCATCTCCTTTCTCTCCTCTAGGAATCCTCTACTCTACGGAGCGGCCCCCGTAGGCGCTGCGCCGTGCTCCCGACCGGGCTGCAGAAATTAGGCGCCTTTTCCTTCTTCGAACCACAACCACCACCACCACCATCCCACACCCCCGACAGCGGATGCGCGTCCCCTCCCCCCTATCTCTCTCCTCTCCTATGCTCACCCCCTTCCTCTACTGTAGGAATCATCTACTCTAGGAAGCGGCACCCGCGTCCCAGCACATGCGCGTGCTCTCTCCTACGCTCACCCCCTTTCTCTACTGTAGGAATCCTCTACTCTACGGAGTGGCTCCCGCGTCCCCCCCTCTCTCTCAGGAAAAAAAATTAGCGCAAAATGACACATGGACGAGACGGGAGGACACACATGCGCGCTGATGTCTTACCAACAAGGCCGAATTTCTCCCCCTCTCTCTCTCCTCTCCTACCGTTCCCCCGTTCTCTCCTCTAGGAATCCTCTACGGAGCGGCGCGCGACAGGTGGTGCGACAGCTGCATACTCCGCTGGGGGGCACCACGGTAGTTCCGTGGTATAAAAATGACGGAGCGCACCTTATTCTCTCTCCTGTGCAGCGCCGCGATGAGCGGCCGGGCCGCTGCCGCGAAACGAGAGCGGCGACGTTTCTCCCGCTCGAGCTAACCATCTCCCCGATGCTTCGAATCCACACATGTTTTTTGTTGCCAAGTGATTGTGTGCATTTTTTAGCGTGAATTCAGTGGCAGAAATACGTCACTGAAGTCTTAGTGGACCCCGGCATACAATACTTTCGTGTTAAATAAAAACAGCATGTAATAGAGCTTCATAGCATGTACTAAATATGCCTGCTAGTTATCTGTCATGTTTATTGCCAACGTTATAATAAACCTTACCGGTAAATATGGGTAAAAGTAATGCCTTAATTTTATTTACCTTATAGTATCGTTTTGAAGTATTATTTGCTCGCTGTAATTAAGTGCATATTTTCGAAAAAAAAAATATCTGGGTGATGATTTTTTTACATTGTCTTAGGTGGTACCTATAGAAAGAAAACAATCTTTGCATCTTCAAGAGGCTGTGTACAGGTTCATTGAAACTCTGTCAAAACGTTCATGCAGAAATGGCCTTCAGAGCAAGACAAAATTTACTCATGCATCGAGGGCGCTGGGAAAACTGTGATCAGCATGTACCCAGTGAGTTCTGCATTGCTATATCAACAGTCGCCTGTATTTTCATAGCACAAGCAGCTGGCCGTCGAATAGATTACTAAAAGTCCTGCTACTCCTGGCAGGCGTTTTGACAAAACTTCGAAAACACGTGATGTAGCCTGGTCAAGGGAAGAATATAGAGCCAGAAGAATATATATTGACGACAATGGGAAACTTCAACCAGGAAGCTGTCGTATGACCAAATTGGAAGATAGCCGTCAATGGGAAAATTAAAAAAAATTATTTTCTTCCTTAGAACAAAAATTGTAATGGTAAAACTTGCCATGTAAGAAGAACCGTTCATTTGCTTTCGATTGAGGTATAAACTGATATTTAATTGGAGCAACATGGGGTTCAAATTGCGTCACAATGTGTTTCCCGCAAAATTTGGAAACTTCAGCGGTCTGAACATACTTTTTGCGGAAAATATACCTTTCGTAGGCTAAGTTTTCATGACTCAGATATTCATACAAGGCGATATATTGCGATGAAAAAAATGCGAACACAGAACATTTTGGCTCCTTTCTTCGAGGCGTATAAGGAAGACGACTTCCACTAATATTATTCAGCTTCCAACACCTTACACAAACATTTTTTTTCTTCATATGTAAACAAAATTTGGTGTAGAAACAACAAATGATACTCTTAGAATAAATTTTGTCAGAACAACACCCAGACGACATTCCGGAAAATTCGGAAGGCACCAACGTGACCAAACACTTTTTTCTCTCCGTAATATTCTAGCAACTATCTGTTTTCAATGCAGCAAATCAGCATGATTTCTTTCGAATACATTTGAGATGGTCGCCAAAATGGCATGGACGTTTGGCGTGGAATGACCCATATGTAATAGCCTCTCGCATCGCCTAAGAAAAGATTCGCAGAAAATACAATGTGAATGTGGAATGTTCCGCTAAAAGAAAACATAGCCGAGCGTTCCCCATGGTTGAGCGCATGTAAGACCACGGCCGCTCGATGAAAACGCAGTACCACAGAGGAAGCGATAACATGGCTAAAAAATGTGACGATCTCCACACTATAGAGAAAAAATTGAAGGACACTATGTATATTCCAAACTGTGTTCGACGAAAGCTTCTGGCCATTCGACTGACCATGCCATGTCTTTTTTATTTTACACTCTCAGTGGGATGGCACACAAACGATTTGTGTGTACGTTTTCTTTTTTAATTTTTGCCGCGAATCGCAGCGAGACGCGAGACTAGTAATGCCTTAATACTGCCCTCCGTTCGCATGCGTTCGTTTTTTCTCGCGCTTTGCGCATCGTGCGAACGCCATCCGCATTCCAGCGCTTAACTTGACGGACACTTTGTAAATTCCGAAGTGTGTTCCTCGAACGCCTGTGTCCATTGAGACGGGGTCGGTCAGAATGGAACGCGATGCGCGCCTCCCCTTGCATGATTGGAAACGCTGGGCACAGCGACGCTACGCTAGCAAATCGCGAGCGCTGTGGAGTCCGACGTGACTGGCGTCCGTTTGCGCGACCCGGCGGCCACCTGGCACTGTGCCAGGGCTCGGACGGACGGACACGGACAGACGGATGGACAGACGTGAGCGTGAGATATCAGAGGCTTTCGCCTTAACCCACTATTGCATGAATTATGAGAAAATGATTAGAAAAATTATGTCATCATATTTTATCATTGACTACATAAAAAAGAACATGTGCAAAATTTTTCAGGTTTATTGTGACTGTATAAATGAAGATGAATGTTTGTGCGAAATATGGCACACTATGCACGTGGGCGAGCATAATTGCTGCCATGGCTGAAAAACAAAATCTCACTGATTGCGGTCTTTTTAGCGTGTTTTGTGGAAACATGCAAAAGAATTGCTTCCCGTATTCAGGCATAATTTAACATTTTGGTGAGTGCATCTGACTGCCGACATCTTAGTGCAAGATACCCGCTTACACGTTTGCCTCTTCGCATGGTGCCGCCTTGCTATACTTTCCTGCCCGAATTACTAACCACTGACTTGTGGTTGTGAGCGTCAGTTGCCGACAAAATCGTAAGAGCTAAATATCGCCTTGCACTGGTTAGACCTCACATAATTTTTTTCATGCACCCACACCGATAATGTAACAAAAAATTGCCAGGTACTGTTGCTGGCACTCGAGACTTTCGTGAAGCATCTGAAAACCTACCACTACAACTGAAATTTGGCAAAACAGAGCTATCCTGCATCATCTCAGATGCTTTTTTTTGTTTGTATTTGCATTGTGCAACAAAACAAATAGGGCATCATATTGCGGATTTAATCACTCAAGTGAATACTGTGCCAAATGTGGCACATACCGTTTTCCGACTTTATAACGTAGTGGGAAACGGAATTGACGAGACCCTTAATGAGCATGAATTTTCAAAGCCACGAGATATGCCAAAATATTTTTTTCTGACTTCTGTAACAAGAAAACGGTCGCAAGAAAATGATAGGAGTCACTGTTGTTCGTGGTCCGAGCTTGCACGTTCACTGTGAAATCTATTCCATGTGTAGATTTCATACTGCTCTACGGATGGCAGCGCTTTTTTATATTTAGTGCACGTAACTATAAGGATTACTCTAACTGTCTCACATTCTCCACTGGGTCCTCTTGCACCCGCTATAAAAAATGTTAATCGGTATGTGTCAAATATGGGACGCCATGCAATAGAGGGTTAATATACTTTATAAAGTGTGGCCACTGGAACCTCTTCGCGGCCGAGCAAGCAAGGGTCTGAACACCCGCCAGATGGCGTACCTAAGCTGCCTTTCACTCGTTTGTCAGCACATATAACAGCCACCTCAGAAGAACCACCGAAACGCAAGTTTGATATTATATTTTTTCAAAGGAAAGATTTTACTGATGAGTACACTCCTTCATGTCGGCTCTACGTCGTGTCCTGCAGAGGACGTTTAACGCGCTATCCCAAAAGTCAGTAAAGTCTACATAGAAAGTGTTGTCTTTCTAAATTTATTTTACACCGGGGTACAGCACACACGTGGTTTAGATGTACACGTATTGACGTTGATAAAGCATGGGTGTTTAGACTTGTTGCAGACACTCGCCCGACTCCCCTTCGGAGCATTATGGCCCGATTCAAATCGCAGCTTCGGAAATAACAGTCGCGCTGACCTTCTACGTGCGTGGACTGTACGGTGTTTACAGCTTTATTACGATTGTTCAGTGTTTCATTCCAAAAAAAAAGTATGATTTAACAATTCTTAGTCTGTCGTGAATAACCGAGACCTTCTTCCCGCGTTGTTTTTCATTCTTCGCACTTTCCCAGAGTAGTTTTTGTTTTCTTATCGTTGATGCGGAATAGTCATTCTGGACGAATATTGTGCTGCCTTTTAACTTCTTTACATTGGCGAAAATTTCCTTTCTTTCGTTGCAGTCTTCGAGGTAAATGATTAGTGGGCGCTTGCCTTTGTGATGCCCAAGTCGATGAATGCGGCAATGGATTTACATTTCACGCCAAATTTATCTTCGAACACGTCTTTACGACTGTATCTTTAAGTGAAGTTTCGGTTTCCTCAGATGATTCAGGTATTCCATGAACTATCAGATTAGAACGTCTACTTCGGTTCTCCAGATCTGCGAGTTTTTTTTTGCTTGAAAGTGTATGATATGCTCTACCGACTGTAGCACTGCCTGCACTTTATCAGCTTGTCCTGACGGAAGGCAGGATTCGGAGCCATTTTCATACATTTTATCGTTCAGCCTTTTTATCGTCTTTTCATGTCTGCTATTTCTTCTTTTATTTCACTTAAGCCACATCGCAAGGCCTTCTGGCCCTCAAGCAGCTCATCAAAAAGTTCTTTTCGTGTAGGTCCAGGGATTAGTTCCACATCGCCACATAACAGCAACTTGAGCATAAACACACAATCATAGGCAATGCTATAGCACAGTTTGGGGCACGGCAGGACTACAAGGCCAGGACAGCCATTTCGAAATGTGCAGTAATGACAACTAACCTGCCGTACGAAAAACAGTTTCCTGCTTAGCGTCATGGCATTGCCGGGTCCGCCGTGCCCACTGCATTCATATGCATTCATACCAATATTCATTCATACCAAATATGCATTCATACCAACTAGCTCGACTTTCCTTACAACCCGCACAAGTTTTGGCAGGTGATTTCAACAAATAACTGCTCACATCACATTTCGCTATGTGACAGTAATCAAGTTCCTGTTAGTGACAAGGAGTGAACAACCGCCTTTGATAAGTTCTTTTCATCCATATTCACTACAGAACACCATTCAAACATTCCGCAAGTCACCGATTTATATTACCAGTACATGGCGTCTATCGACGTAACAGAACATCACATCGCAGGTCTCATTATAACCTCAAGTTATCTAGTTCATCAGGTCCTGAAAACATCAACTCCAAAATTTTTAAATATACAGTAACAATATCTAGTGAAACCTTGAGTCATATTTTCCACCAGTCATAATCATCGGGACAGCTTCGCTCACACTGGAAAACTGCAAAAGCGGTACCAGTCCACAAAAGTGGCAGTAAAAATTTCCCAGAAAACTACCGTCCAATTTCACTAACAAGCATTTGTTGGAAAATGCTTGAGCACATCATTGCATCCCACGTGTATCATCATCTGGAGTCTAATAATTTTTTCTCTGATAACCAGCATGGGTTTAGGAAGGGCTTGTCATGTGACAGCCAGTTACTAGAATTTACTACAGACATACATATTAACATAGATAATAGCGTTCAAACAGATTCCATTTTTCTTGACTTCTCCAACGCCTTCGACCGCGTAGCTCACTGCCGCTTGATTTCAATGTTATCAGTTCAAAATTAGACTGCTTGACACTATCTTGGATGCAAAGCTTTCTAACAAACCATCAGGAATTCACAGTCGTTAATAATGATTCGTCACCTCTGACATATGTCACCTCCGGTGTACCACAGGGTAGTGTGCTAGGACCCTTGCTTTTAGTCATATATATCAAAGATCTGCCAAATAACATTTCCTCCTGCCTGCGTGTATTTGTCGAAGACTGTATATTATATCGACCAATTAAGAGCCCTGATGATCACCTCATTTTACAACGTGACCTTCAGATCATTACTAATTGGTGTGAAGCCTGGGAAATGACACTCTCATCTAAATGTAAAATAGTGACATTCTCGTCTAAAACATCAAATCTTAGCTTTTGGTGCTACATAAATACAATCCCAGTATCTCAGGCATCAGCATACGGATATTTAGGCGTTAATCTTACATCAAGCCTTTCCTGGACCTCCCATATCACAAAGATATGCGCTAACGCTTCCAAATCTCTTGGGTATATTTGCCGCAACTTACGTAACTGCCCATCTACCATCCGTAAGCTAGCGTTCTGAACAATAGTACGTCCGCAGTTTGGATTTGCGTCTCCCATATGGTCTCCCTGTCATGAATACCTTATCCACATGCTAGAGGATATCTCAAATCGAGCTAGTCGAACTATTTCCCGCGATTATAACTACCATTCAAGCGTTACGCAAATAAAACTCAACGTTTCTGTTCAGACCCTAAGTAGTCGACGTGACATAGCACTCTTGTCGTTATCCCATAGATTTCTTTAGCAAATGAAGCCATCAAAATTGCCATTAGTATGCGCGTCCTGCACATCACGACGTCTTCACAACGACTTAAGTTATAATCGCATCTATGGGAACACTGACGCATTTGACTCCTCGGCGTTGCCACGAGCTATTCGGTTATGGAATTCGCTTCCTAACAACATTGCGGCGCTAACAAATAAAGATAAATTTAAGGAACTCCTCATCCTACAGTTTTCATGGTAACAAGTATTCATATTAAACAAAGTATACATTCCGTTGTAACGTGTAATGCAAACTTTTTTCTCCTATTTTTGCCCTTGTGTGAGGAGTGTGCCAAGTTGTGTCTACCATGATATTGCCTTTTTTTATTTTTAACTAGATGTTTCTTAGTGTCTTTCCTGTATTTCTCCTAATGTTAGCACTGCTTCGCGAACAGTCTTCTGTAGTTTATGCTTTGTTGTTTACATGCGTGGTCACGCTATGTGCATTTTTACTGTTCTTTTTTTTACGCGACCAATGCGCCGCTCTTTCACATCCATGTGTCTAATTTTGTCATTATTTTTCTGAGTATTCTTAGTATTGTTTTGCCATTTATTTCCATTTGTCACACCGCCTTGCCAGTACGTTATTATTGTACTCTTTTCGTACTCATGTATAGGTTTCCTTTGTTTTGTCTTCTTTTGTGATGCTCCCGGTACTCAATGCTGCCTATGGAGCCTATAATGTAGTTTTAAAGAAATAAAAATATATATGCCGACGTACATGTACAAATGCCGACGCGCCTTACGGCAAATTAGATTACCCATGGCGGACCCAGTGATCACGGCTGTCAGTGTACAACATGTATTGCTTGTAATTTCACTTCTCGTTTCTTCGGCTTAAATTTGCCCAAATAAATAGTTTCGCGTTAGATAGCCCGAGTGTCATCTTGTTTATGGTCGGCTTGAATGCGGAAGAGTTATGGTTGGTTGCCGCAAGGTTATATATGTAAAAACGTAGATGCGCCTTCTTAAAAGAACTGCTTTTTTGTCGACTTGCCATTTCTACGCGAACTCCCTCTTTTTCAAGACATAACAAATAACAACGCGTGCGTGTCCTCTTATACCATGTTACGAGAAGAGGGGGAGTGGGCGGAAAGAAAGGGAATGGGAACTGTAAGAAAAGAAGGAAGAAGAAAAAACTGGATGTCAGGAGGCTCAGTAAGAACGATTTTGTTGAACGCGCACATAGTGTTAACTTAGGACGCCATGTCATGTTTTGACAATACAGCCTGCGCACCATCCCCCCACCCCTTCAAAATGGAAAGTGTAATGACACCGCGCACGTCTAGTCTTGCCCCTTCCGGTGTGGGGCCACTGACGGCTTTTTTATAGTCCATTGTCGCCGTTTGCCGTGTTAAACCGTGAGAAAGATGAACTGGTGGGGTGAGGACTCGAGGCTCTCAAAGCGCGCTTTTACGTGTAGGCGTGGCTGTAAAATCTGAAGGAGCTGGTAATGCTGCCTCGCCGTCAGTATTCATCTTAAGCTTTAATTTGGCTCTCTTTGGGAGAGAAAGAAACGCAGAAAAAGAGGAGTGTAAAGGAAAAGGGCCACCAGTTGCAGTAGAGCGCCCGTGTTTGCGTGTTTTTGTGTGTGCGTGTTTTTGTCCTTTTGTGCGCTGCTTCTTCGAAGACCGATTAAAAGTTTGTTAGATTAATGACAATTCAAGCATAGTAATAGCACTCTGCAACGTCGGGGACCCCTTATCTGTGCATGCCGACTTTTCTTGAAGCGGTGAATGACGCGGTGAACACTTGAAGAGATCACTGTCTTTACAAACTGAAGTTCTTCTAAGCTTCATAAGAAAGGGTTGCTTGGATGGTCGTTACTGGTCGATAGCAATGATACGCTGAACCTGCAACTTGTTTGAATTGACCAGTTGATCTGCTATATAGTAACGATTTGCTGAATCTCCAGTGGCGTTGCACAGAGAATAGGTAAACACAATATCAAGTTATAGGAATTGAGGCAACATTTGGGAAAACCTTTCTACTGCCTTAGACAACACAGCGCTCTGCACGGAACGGTGAAAGAAGGACAGACAAGGGCACTGAAATAACATCCACTGGTCCATTGCTGCGATATGCAATATATGCGCAAGCTTTGCGCCGAAGAAGAAACAAAAACACAGTAACTGCGCAGAGAGAGACAAAAAGTGATCCTGTGAGATGCATCGGCAAAACAGGCTGTCACGTTTTTGACAAGTAACTGATTTCACAGTTATGCGGGGAAATCGACGGCACACTGACGCAAACATTTCCGTGTGCATGAATATGGTAAGCTTGACTAATTTCGCAAGTTCTTTGCTCTCTGTGTAGCTGTCAGAACGCCTAACTCGAACGCTCCGCCCCGTGGCCTCGACCCGCAGGGTTGCCAGGTTTGGCTACTTTGCGCCAATTTGGCTACTTTTTTATGCCGGTGGCGGCATAAAAATCGTCTTGACTACTTAGCTCCTTTTTGGCTACTTTCTTGTCCAACCGATTTAATCAAAGTTATCAATATCTGGTGACGTCTTAACGCTGGTGTTCGAGTATATGGTGCCAAACATGGCAGTCAAAGCGTGCTTCGAGCTCCCGAAATTGAATTAGGCCCTTTGATTACGGGGATAATGAACTGTATTAAAAAGTGTGGTGCAGTAGCCTAAGTAGGCGTAGGGGTCAATGAGGCGATGAGAACATAAATATAAAAAAAAGTACGCGTTTATAAACTCTCAGTAAGGCAGGCCTCGCGCACGCACGCAAGCACGCACGCACGCACGCCCGCACACACACACACACGCACACACACACACACGCACGCACGCACGCACACACACACACACACACACACACATTTGCGTTTGGATATGTGGCTGAGACTCAGAGAGAACTATTGCATGGGCTCTCATTTTGCAGATCGCCCATTGCTGAACGCGCCTTTAAACCACAGTTGGATGTGAACATGAATCGAAAGCGCTCCGCATCCAGGGCGACCCTCACTCATCAACATTATAAATCGGATATCCCAGATTTCAAGTGAGCACAGAGAAACCAGGATACAAGAGGCAAAGGCGGCAACACAAGCGCTAACTAACAACAGTTGTTAGTGAGCGCTTGTGTGGCCGCTGCCTCTTGTATCCTGGTTTTTCAGTGCTTCCTTTAGGTTATCGTACACTCTCGCCCAACAATCAATTATTCTGGAATATTCGATGAACTACTTGTATCAATTTTTAGGTTTAGGTACGGACTATGATTCTGGATTCGGCATCGCAGGTAAACGTGTCGTACGATTCTTATGGAGTGCATCATGAAGTAGAATATAAGGCTGATGTCTCAATTGTTCTGGTGTTTCCATTGCCACTTTTCAGCAAGCGGAGGTAAGGTACCATTTCAACGTGACTCAGCTACTCGAATTGGCTCACGTAAGTCAGAACTAAGTGGTAAACCGTTGTATGACTGGCATTATTCACTGCGAAAACGCCCCTGCTAGAATCCTACGTTGATGTGGCACGCATTGAAGGAAAAGCAACGTCAAACTTCTTAAAACCTTGTAGTTGTTCAGTTGGATTTTTTGTTGCTTAAAGCAACAATAACTCTTTTCAAACTTTCTGCATGTCATACCAACAAAGCATAGTACACAACGATGTATGTATAATCCATAGATTTACTTGCACTGCTACATTTCGAAAATGAAGTCGCAATATGGGTCAAAATTCTACTTTTGCAAACATTGTCACAAAATTGTGGCACTGTTTCTGCTTCATTCACCCCCGCAGAATTTGTATAATTTATTGGGTCAACATATAAAACCCACAGTGAGAATATATTACTCGCGGTAATTCTGTGCTTTTTCTAAATAAAAAACGGTAAAAATGCAGCGTATTGCGATTTTTTGTCAAGGCTAAAGGTCATGAAAGTTAACACGAAAATTAATAAATAATCATAATCATGAAATATCAGCGCCTCGTGATTAACTTCATATAAATTATTCAGCGCTACAGTTTGACTTCCGCACCCAAAGTTGAAAGCGCCCTCTACGCAACACGAATTTTTTTCCCGCATTATAACGCCTCAATTACTACTGCTCACATTCACATATACAAGCACGATTTTTTTCAGCATGACAGGAGATGGCCGAAAACGCTATGGTAGGCGATGTGGCGTCCATAAGCCGAATCAGTAACCTCTTCGTTTTTCATCTTTGGATCATGCCAAGGGCCGGCTGGTACTCCTTTTTTTCTATTATATTGAAATAATGCGGTTCAGGCGACGCTGTGATCTACAAAAAGCAAGATGGCGCTGATGAAGAACACGCCTGAGCGTCAGTGATGATGGTTTTTATACAGATGAGGAAGATTAAGTCCTATAAATGCGTACGTAAATTTCCCTCCTTGACAGAAGCGGCCAGTCTGGCCGTGAATTACACTGTGGAACGCTGGTGAAAGGGCTTGAGGTGCGAAGCATGCACGACCTCTGTGCCGCGGCAGTGTTGGTCAGTGGGGCATGAACAGGTGTGACCGGGTAGTTCACCGGCGATGTCTGGTCTATCACTTCGCAGAGGCAAATATAGAGAGACTCAAGCTTTTAGCATAAACCCGGTGTTCATGCAGGTGTCCATAAGAACACATCGTCGCGAGGGCGATAGAAAACAACGCAGTAAGTGGCAATGTAGCTGTGGTTGCGATTTTCTTGGCTAGCTGCGGTGTTTATACGGGCGCGACGACGGCATTGGGCAACACGGGACACAAACTGGCCGCAAATGAATCTTGACGAGTGGACGGAGCCAGACAGGAAAGTAACGTCGAGTGAAGAGGTTATACTATGAAAAATTTAGAGCAGGCTATCGTCCGTTGAGCAGACGTATTGTACACAAATGTTACAAATTGAATAATCGCATCCCACTTACGATGGTTAGGTTGGATATACATTGACAGCATGTCGCACCGCTTGCGATGAAATCTCTCCGTTAAACTATTTGTTTGTGGGTCATAACTAGACGTTGTCTTGTGTACTATGTTTGACGCTTGGAGAACTGGACTGAGTGTACTTGACAAAAGTGCCTTGCCTCGGTCGCCCCAGAGAACGTGAGGGGCCCCGAGACGTAGGTCGATAGCTTTCAGGAAGAACGTTGCCACTTCAGAAGCAGTTCCTGAGGTGACCGAGGGCGCCTCAGCGTACCGGGTCAAGTGATCAACAGCAGTTACGATCCATCTCTTGCTGTGTGGGCAAGTTGGGAGGGGCCCTAAGAGGTCAATTACGACGACAGAGAACGGCTCTGTTGGGCAAGAAAGTGGTTCTAGGGGCCCGACTGGGGCAGTAGTAGGTCGCTTGCAGTGTTGGCAAAGTGCGCACGAGGCAATATATTTAGCAACGTTCATGGAAAGACCGGGCCAGAAAAATAGACTGCGAATGCACTAGTGGGTTTTCTGGTAACCAACGTGGCCTGACGTTGGGTGTTCGTGTGAATCCCGGAGAACTCCAGGGCGAAGAGCGCGTGGTACGACAGGAACCCATCGGTGGCCTTCCGGGTAAAAATATACCGATAGAGTACATCGTCTTCGAATTTGAGTAGCTGAAGCTGTTTCTGTAGCTGGGCATTAGGGGAAGACGAAGCACCGCTTAGGCGACTGATGATCTGACTGCAATAAGAATCGGCACGCTGTTGAGCGGAAAGCACTGAAGGACGGGTTGATGAACTCAGGGACGAAATGGATGTAATCGACGAAGCATCCTCGGTGCGGCCAATTCGATAAGGTGACGTGACGTGCTCCGATCATGGCGGCAGTGGGCATTGCGACAGAGCATCGGCATCTTGGTGCTTCCTTCCGGTCTTGTAAATGACGTCAACGTTACATGCTTGTAATCGGAGGATCCAGCGGCCAAGGCGTCCCGGCAAGTCCTTCATTGTTGACAACAAGCATAGCGCATGGTGGTCTGTCATAACATGAAATGCCGACCATAGAGGTACAGATGAAATTTTTGGATGGACCGGACAACAGCCAAGCACTGTTGTTCGGTTATTGAGTACGTCTTTTCTGCAGAGGTCAGAGTGCGGCTTTGCGTAGGCGACAACTTTATCGCGAGATTCACCGTCGCGCTGTAGCAGTACGGCGCCAATTCCTTGTCCGCTAGCGTCAGTGTGTAGTAACGTAGGTGCATTGTCATCGAAATAACAAAGAACCAGTAGGGATATCAGTGCCCGCTTTTAGTTCTCGGAATGCGGCTTCACACTGATCATTCAAATCGAAGGGACCGCTACTAGCAAAGAACTAGTGGGGAGGCGAGACATTGACGGCAAAGTTCCGGTTGAAGCGTCGAAAATACGATGCGAGTCCAAGGAAGCTGCGCAGTTCTTTTGCACGAAATGGGCGTGGAAAGTTGAGTACTGCGAAATGATTTTCCGCATCGGGCTGGATGCCATCTTTGTTGACGAGATCTGCGAGAACATTGATGGTTGTGGTATCAAAGTGGCGTTTCTTTGTTTTGTTGAAGTCCAGCATTGGAGAGACATGTGAGCACTTAATCGAGGCGTTGCACATGGTCAGCAAAAGTGGGCGAAAAGACGACGATGTCCTCTAAGTAGCATAGACAAGTTTTCCACTTGAGGTCGCGAAGAACAGTGCCGGTCACCCTTTCAAATGTGGCGGCGGCATCACATAGGCCGAAGGGCATTACGTTAAACTCCTAAAGCCGTCCGGCGTAGTGAAGGCGTTCTTTTCTTTGTCCGCTTCGTCCATTGGGATTTGCCAATATGCCGACCGAAGGTCAACAGTGGAGAAGTATTGCGCGCCTTGCAATGAGTCAAGTGCGTCATCTATACGGGGCATCGGATATACATCCTTTTGAGTGATCTTGTTGAGCGCGCGGTAGTCAACACAAAATCGTACCGATCCATCTTTCTTTCGCACCAAACAACGTGTGATGACAAAGAGCTGGAAGAGGGTCGTCCGGTGTTTCTTTTGAGCATGTCGGCCACGTTCTCCTCTATGATTTTGCGCCAGGGCAAGGATACTAGGTAGGGACGACGGCGTACATTATTTGACCATGGTTGTTGATACAATAAGGCGCAACTGTGGCATGTCCGAATGACGAAGCATTGTCGTTGAAGGAGGCCTCATTTTTCGTTAGCTACTTCAACAGCGCCTCACGCTGAGGAGCAGGAAGATCAGGATTTATCCCGGAAGCAAAGGTGGAGGAAGTGATAGGCTTGCCCTTTTCAGGGATGAGCTTGCAAGGCGTCAAGTATGGGACCGAAGATACCGGTTGAGTATCCACATAACAACTCACAGCAGAACCTCAAGGTAGGAGAACACTCTCAGTGGTTGTGCTCAGGCCAATGTCTACCGCAGCAGTGTCTTTGAACCGCACAAGGCTGGAGGGGAATGCAATGCCACGAGCTAGACAGCGGCCGTACGGAGTGATAAACACGTCACCATTTGCAGTGTGCGTAGAAGTGATCGTGATGAGTTGCTGCTGACGCGGAGGCAGTACGGAATCGGCAGCTGTCAAAAAACGCAGTCGTTTCTCGTCGATATTTTCGCTTGCTGTAATCGGTCTCGATCATCTGGACTACACGTACGCGGCAAGAAATTACAGCAGCCGCTCACGAGAGAAAGTCCCAACCTGAAGTTTGTTCATAAGCAGAACAAATTAAAACTGCGAAAGTGTTGTCATGACGGATACCGTCAATGAAGACGCGTGCTGTACATTGGGCTAATGGTCGAATAATTACCCCACTGGCACCGATGAAGGATTATCCAAGGTAAGGCGTTTTCACTTGCCGCAAACGAGAAAACAAGTCCGCACGCATAAAAGATATACTTGCTCCCGTGTCTACCAAAGCCAACACCCGCGCACCTTGCACAGTCCACAATAACATGTTCGACGGTTTCTCAGGAGGACTTGTATTATTTCGCGGCAATGCAGTTTTTCCTCCACAAACTGCACTGTTCAGTTTTCCGATCGCTGGACAGGGAGTTGACAGACAGGCCGAAGCGGCGACACAGAGCGTCGAAGTGGCGATGGGGAGTGTCGTCAGGAGCACGCCCGTAGCCAGGGGGGGGGGGGGGGGGAGCTTGGGGCCCCTCGCCCCCCGAAATTCGGATGGAGGCGGGTGTTTAACCAAGAATAAATAATTAAAATAGGTGGTTTTCCAGGTTTTCAGCAGATGCCCCCCCCCTCCCCCCCCCCCCCCCCCCGGCAAAAATTTCTGGCTACGGGCCTGGTCAGGAGGCATGTGTATATGGTCGTGTTGGAAAAGTCTACTGGAGATGGAGATCGGCGAGTGAGAGCATTGTCAGCATAACGGTGGTAAACTTGAGGATATGGCTCGTTGCGCTCAAAAGCGGCGTAACCACGACGTTCGTCTTGCTGGTGGCGTCAGCAAACCCGGGAGATGTGTCCCCGAATGCCGCAGTGATAGCATACAGGCCGTGCGGCACGACAGGTAGAACAGTTTGACGCTCATAATCATAATCATAAAGTTAATAAGCGCGGCACTGAAATGACGAGGACGAGACCGGGAGAACACACACAAGCACTCACTTTTAACGGTTGGTATCTGCGCATTGCTGTACGCGTGGGTGTTCGTCTGTTTTTGATAAGTGCTCGGTTGTAAGCATGCACAAAGATGAAACTACGCGGTTGATCGTAGAATACATAAGCTAGGCCAGGAATGTGTCAGTGCTCCATCATTATCATAATCCAGAAAAGAACTGTCGTTTTTTGATGCCACCACGTTTGCGCATGCCTGAGTGCCCGCCATTTATATATATATATTGTCAGGGGGTCGTCACTTGGACGAAGGGAGCAGTCGGCGCCTTTAAGGTGAAGCTCTTTATTTGGCCAAACTTGTGGCCATGAAACGGGAACTCAAATTACAGCAAGCAATGCACGCTGCACACTGTTATCGGCGCACAGTGTCGGTCGTCGATAAACCGATTCGCGGTAACGCGCGTCGTAATTTATACACGCGGCATCGAACATTTGAGTGTTTCGATGGTGGCCGACTTTGCTGCAGAATAAACTCAGCATTTCGCGTTTGCACACTCAAGCCGAGCAAATGATCCGAAAGCTATCTAGAATGATCTGAGACAATCTGGCGCGGATTGCGCGCGGTAGGTTCTGCACGTGCGATACGCCGGGAGCATAAAAAAAACATAGAAGACGTCAATTTTTGGCGAGATGAGTTAGCGGCTCGGCGATCCATCAAAATTCCTTGACGAAGCGTCTGTAGTAAGCACACAAGCCGATACATCGGCACACAGCTTTTCTGTCGGTGAGTGGCGCGAAGGAAGCCATGACCGCTGTTTTCCGTGGGTCGCGACGAACTTCAGACTTGCTAATCACGTGGCCGAAGAACAAGAGCTCCTCGTATGCAAAGCGGTATTTTTTCTGGCTCCAAGGTGAGTCCAGAAGTCTTGATTACTTGAAGTACAGCTTCAAGATGCCGAAGGTGTTTGTTAAAGGTTGAGGCAAACACAACGACGTCGTCCAGGTATACGAGGCAGGTCTGCCACTTCAAGCCAGCCAGTACTGTATCCATGGCACGTTGCAAAGTTGCAGGAGCCGAGCAAAGGCCAAAGGGCATGACCATGACGTGGAAGAGGCCGTCTGGTGTTATAAAGGCGGTCTTCTTCTCGGTCTCTCGTCGACTTCGATCGTCGACTTCTTCAGGTCCATCGACAAAAATACTTCGCGTTGTGGAGTCGGACCAGGGTGTCCACTATCCGTGGGGGAGGATACACGTCTTTCTTCGTGATTTTGTTGAGGTGGCGATAATCGACGCAGATACGTAGGGTCCCGTCCTTCTTCTTGACTAACACGACCGGGGACGCCCACTGACTCTTGGACGGCTTAATGATGTCATCAGGTACCATTTCGTCGACTTGTTTTTTTGGGGCCTTGGACTGGCGCATCGAAAGCCGGTACGGGCTCCGTCGAACTGGTCCGGTACTTCTATTATGATACGATGTTTCGCGACTGGGGTTGTCGAATTCTTGCGACGACGAGAAGCAGTCCTTGAGTTGCAGAAGCAGGGCTTTGAGCTGGTATTGCTTGCACTTCGGAAGCTTCTGGTTGATGTCGAAATCAGGTTGGAGACCTCGATTCGTCGAAGCAGGTTCGGCAGTATCGAAGAGGGCGAAATCACTACTGGTGTCCACAAGTACGTCGATGTAGGCGACCGTTGGATGTCACGAAGTTCGGCTGTGCCTCCTGCAACGCAAATCTGAGGGTTCAGAAGTAGGTGCTGATCACCCTCGATGATGGTTTGCGGCTTTTTCGGAACCACGCTGGAAAAAGGCGGAACGGTGACCTGCTCTTCTATTACATTCCATGCGTGGCTCACCGGTGTCGT